>CAUYQG010040504.1:0-34689 GCA_963574415.1 Tarsius wallacei
TATCTTTTTTATATATTGATTTCTTTTCCTTTGAGTAGATCCTATTATTGGGATTGCTGAGTCAAATGGTAATTCAATATTTAGTTCTTTGAGAAATCTCCATACTGTTTTCCATAGAAGTTGAAGTAGTTTACAGTCCCACTGACAGCGGATGAGAATTCCTATTCTCCACAACCTCACCCACGTTTCCTTCAGAAGATAACTTTGAATAGATACACAGCTCTATCTTCTCTTCCATCTCTCATTGCTTCCATATCAAGAGCAACAAAGTCCAAGTGATTCTACAGCTCTCTGCCCTGACTCAAGTTTAGGCTTCAAGACAGAGGGGAAAGGACTTCACCATATAATTTTCTCATCCTACCTAAACTTATTTTCTTTTTCCACCTTCCACTAAGGATAGAAGGGATGGAATATTACCCTTTCCCCATGGTCAAGATTCTCTCATGCTATATCCTTAGATCTAGCCTACATCTAGTTTATAATAACCTGGATAGTGAAACTAGCCAGGCCTAACTCTTGGCATTCAACCAGCAGAACACAATATTTAGATATTACAGATAATCACATTCAAATAATATATTGATTTCTTAGTCTAAAAATATCTCTAACTCATGAATTTTATTTTATTTATTTTTTTTTTTTGGTCTTCCTGGGTCTCACTCTGTCTTTCACCCAGGCTGGAGTGCAGCAGCAGGATCACTGCTCACCACAGACTCAATCTCTTGGGCTCATGTGATCCTTCTGCCTCAACCAGACCAGAGACATAGGCCATGATGCCTCGCTAATTTCTTTTATTTTTTTGTAGAGACATCTCACTATGTTTCCTAGGCTGGTCTTGAACTCCTGGACTCAAGCAATCCTCCCACCTCAGCCTCCCAAAGTGCTGGGATTACAGGGTTTAACCACCATGTTTGACTGAATTTATTTTTCAAAGATAAAAACGTCTGAAGAAATTGTCACAAACTTATCATTTTTCATCATCTACATAGTATTTTACAAATTTTCAGATAATTTTTTTTTTTAGTTGGAGTCTCACACTGTCACCCTGGCTAGAGTGCAGTGGCACACTGCTCATGGCCACCACAGCATTGACCTGCTGGGCTCAACTGATCCTTCTGCCTCAGCCTTCCAAGTAGCTAGAACTACAGGTACACTCCATCATGCCCGGGTAATTTTTTTATTTATTGTAGAGATGAGGTCTCACCAAGTTGCCCAGGCTGGTCTCAAATCCATGGGCTCAGGCAATCATGTCACCTTGGCCTTCCAAAGTGCTGGGATTATAGGCGTGAGGCACCACATTCAGCCCAGATGATTTTTAATATAGTATCTCATTGTATACTATTATGCAGTATAATAATATGTTGTATCTCATCATATACTCATTATGTGTGTATATATGTATATGTATGTGAATATGAATATGTATATATAGCAGTGCTGTGACATATGCATTCTTCAGGCAAAATAATTAAGAGAGAACTATAGTGTGTAGAAGAAGAGATACTGAAGAGAAATCAGTACCTGTTTGGCATTTGCTCCAAGCACCAGTAGACTCACTGCCAAAAAATAACTGGAGTTTAGTTTAATTGACAGGAAGGTTACCAAGTTTCAGAGCTGAAAGAGACCTCACAAATTTACAAGTTCAAGCCCTTATTTTAAGTCTGACAAAGCAAATTCCCAAACTTTTTAAGTAAAGGCCTCCATGCCAACCAGGGAAGAGAAAGAGTTTTTTTTTCATCAATTCCATGCCCATCTATAGATGGCATGAGTTGCCTCCTCCTGTGCTGACTTATTTGGAGGTACCACCTGTGACCCTTCAGAGCAACAACTTAACTTGCAGCACTTTGAGTGTTTCTCTTGCAATCCTCACTGCATTTCCTCATTTCCAAGACCGTATATGGAGCATTTGACAGAGCTAGGAAGATCATTTTTTTATTCCAAATCCCCAGAACTTTTTGCCCACCTATATCAGCTCACAAGTAGGTTGGAAATATATATCTAGTAACTTTTCTATTCATAAAGTGACTATTTTCATACAGAGTATTTTAATATCATTTGAGGAAATGGAAAGATTTTATATTCGTGAAAATAGCCACCATTCATTTCTGCCTTTTGTAGACAGGTACCCATCTTTCTCCTGATAACACTATCATCAACATGCAGTAGCTTAATTGTCTGGTATGTAAACTCAACATTCTGTATGTCAAAATGAAAATGGATTTACTCCCAGTATGCATAAATTATCTGTGAACTACACATAGCATAGTATTTTGTTGTTGCTCAACAATGATAGAAAACTATTTCAATGTCATTAAAAATCTTAGATCAAAGAAAGCAGTTTATAAAAATTATTATTAAAAATTTCATTCCTACAATGCCATGATGAATGTTAAATCATTAGTTCCCTTGACTGTTTATTAGCAATGATTAGGCAAAACTAGTTTCAGATGTCTTTCATTTGCATATATAAAATATTTAATGCTAATTGATAGCTCGGCCTGACACATTTAGGCTATCTCTCTTTATTTAAATACTTCTATTAGAGTTAATGTAATTTTTATGCACCTATGGATTATATTTCTTGCAGTTTCCTAGTTTTTTCTCAGTATCATTTTTTGCTCTAAAAATCTAGGTGCAACCCTTTGAGATTTTCAGGCTTGAAAAAAAATCACATTAGTATTTGCTTTTATATATTCTATTTAAAAAGAGCTGTTTATTTTTAACTCAGTTTTTCTACTTTAGCTGTAAACAATGCTGTCGCTTTTTAAGTAAAATAACAACTATATTGCAGATGTGTAAGGTATATTACAAAATTTAATAACCTTTATAAAAGCAGAATGGAGCATTCACAACTGCTGGAATCTATTCAAAAATATCAAACATCCTGTCCCCTTCCACCAAGTGTTAGCACACATCCCCGGAGCTGGGCAAAGCTGCCGTGAGTGAGCTCTGTAGTTCAAAGACACAAGTTCTAGTACAGAGCCTTGTGACCAAGCGCCCAAATGACAGTTAGAAACTCTGGAATCTGTATGCACCAAGATTTAGCCTTTTTTCCTCCATAAATGAAACTGCATTCTTTCCCTGATGAATACTATCTTTTTAGTGGTATCCTTCGTTGTATTCATTTTCATTTTATAAAGCAAATTAGCACTGTTTGATATCATCTAAAATAACTAGTAATCGTTTTGGGGGAAAATGACACAATTAATTTTGTGAAAACTACGAAAAGAAAATGAAATGCTGGAGATTAAAAGCACATTCATATCAAAATACATGTTAGATCTATTTCAATTATTCAGGTAGCAGATCATAGGAAAACGTGTCTAGGGAAATAGAATTTGCAAAAATGTCGTACAAGATTTAGAAAAACTAACTAGAGTATTGATTTTGAATAAGTCATCTGAGTGAACATATGTGAGCTTATTTAAGAAGTAAATTCAGGGGGAGCAAGGACCAGCTAGAAGCCCAAATTTCAACTGCATGCTACCTACTTACGTAGTAAATCCCTACCTGTACCCCACCACTCTAAAATAAAATAAAAAGAAGTAAATAATATCTTTTAAATAATATCTTTTTATTTTTTGAGCTGGAGTCTCTGTCACCCAGGCTGGAGTACAGGCCACCCCAGCGTCGACCTGCTGGGCTCAGGCGATCCTTCCACCTCAGCCTTCCAAGTAGCTGGAACTACAGGCGCATGTTACCACGTCCCGCTAAATTTTTGATTTATTGTAGCGATGAGGTCTCACCAAGTTGCCCAGGCTGTTCTCAAACCCATGGGCTCAAGCAATTCCCTTGCCTTGGCCTCCCAAAGTGCTGGGATTACAGGCTTGAGCCACTGTGCCTGGCCATAAATAATATCTTATAAGTGTATGTAAGATGACTAAAAGGAAGAGATAAAAAAGGAAAAATATCATACTACTAAAGAGTTCTAGTAAACCCTATTTGTACACTGTGCACCCACTCAGTTAAATTAGCCAGACTTGTTCAGTGCATACAGTGGCTACAATATAGAGAAAAATGACAGTACAGTACCATAGTCACTATGTATTTTACTTACTAATAAGATACTTGTACTACTACCACAGATATTTTTATCATAGCAAGATATAATTTAGCTCCAAGAAAAGCATTTTCAGTTTAACTTTGTCATCAATGGTTTTATCATATTAAGTAGAGATTTTTTAAATGCGTTGGGTTTATTTTTTATCTTTTAAAAATTTATCTTATTTTAAGCCGGGCTCGGTGGCTCAGCTGTAATCCCGCGCCTTTGGGAGACTGAGGTGAGTGGATTGCCTGAACCCGCGGGTTCGAGACCCGCCTGGGCAGGTGAGACCTCATCGCTACAATAAATCAAAAAATTAGCCGGGCGTGGTAGCGCGTGCCTGTAGTTCCAGCTACTTGGAAGGCTGAGGCGGAAGGATCGCCTGAGCCCAGGAGGTCGAGGCTGCGGTGGCCGGGAGCGGCCGCTGCACTCCAGTCTGGGTGACAGAGTGAGACTCCAACTCAAAAAAAAAAAAAAAAATTATCTTATTTTAAAGATATAGGGTACAGTTCAGTATTAGGTATACAAGTGGTCATTATATAGGTAAAGTTGGAGTCTACCTTTGGTCACTACTTTACCTGGTTTGAAATCAGTTACTCTTATTAATGTTATGTGCCTCCTCCCTCCCCTGGCAGTTTTTGGCTACTGTCAATTCCTTTCTTATAGTATTACGGTAAATGTTCGGGGTCCACTTATTGGTGAGAACACGTAGTACTCAGCTCTTTGTTTCTGTGATAAACCATTGAGTGTTATAGACTCTAAATCCATCCAAGTTGCTGTGAAGTTCAGAATTTTGTTCTTCTTTATGGCTGCATAATATTCCATCATGTAATATGTACCACATTTTTAAAATTCAGTCTAGTTTTGATGGGCAGCACAGCTGGTTCAATGTTTTTGCTATAAACATGCATGTGCAGGTGTCTTTTTGGTAGAGTAATTTAAGTTCTTCTGGATATATTCCCAGAAGGGGGATTGCTGGATCATATGGAAGGTCAATTTCTAGGTCGCTTAGGAATCACCACACTGTTCTCCATAGAGGTTGAACTAGTTTGCATTTCCACCAACAGTGTAGAAGTGTTCCCTTTCTCTGTATCTTCGCCAACATTTGTTGTTTTCTGTTTTGTTAATGATGGCCATTCTTAGTGGAGTTAGGACATCTCAATGTAGTTTTGATTTGCATATCTCTGATGATTAGTGAAGCTGAGCATGTTTTCATGTGTCTGTTGGTTGCTTAGGTGTGTTTTGGGAAGTGTCTACTTATGCCTTTTTTTCACTTTTTAATGGTGCTGGGTTTTTGGTTTTTTGTTTTTTGTTTTTCTTTCAGCACATTTGAGTTCCTTGTATATCCTGGATGTTAGACCTTTGTCAGATAAGCAGTTGAAAAATATTTTTTTCCATTCTGTGGGCTGTCTCCCTGCTCTCTTGATGGTTTCTTTTGCTTTGCAGAAGCTTTTCAACTTGATGAGGTTCCACTTGTCTATCTTATTTCTTATGGCATGGGCTTTTGGGATTTGGATCAGGAATTGGTTGCCTATTTTGACTTCCGTAAGGGTATCTCCTGCATTTTCTAAGATTTAAGTTTGGGGGTTCACATTTAGGTCTTTGATCCATTTGGAGTTGATTTTCATGTATAGTAGAGGTCCTGTTTCATTCTTCTACATGTGGTCAGCCAGTTTTCCCAGCACCATTTACTAAATAGGTTCTCCTCTGCCCAGTGGTTGTTGGTGGAGGCTTTGTTGAAGATGAGTTGACTGAGAAATTGAAGTTTTGCTTCCAGAATCTCTATCCTGTTCCATTGGTCTATATGGCTGTTCTTATACCAATACCAGGTTGTTTTGATTATTGTAGCCTTATAATAAAGTTTAAAGTCTGGAAGTGTGATACTTCCTCCTTTGTTTCTTTTGCTAAGGATAGTTTTGGCTATTCATGGTCGTTTATATTTCCAAATGAATTTCTGTATTGTTGTTTCAGGTCTGAGAAGAATGATGTTGGAGATTTAATGGGTATAGCATTGAATTTGTAGATTGCCTTTGGTAGGATGGACATCTTTTTTATTTAATTTTTTATTTTAAAGATGTGGGGTACAATTCAGGGTTCGGTATACAAATGCTCATCATGCAGGTACCCTTGTTGATGAAGTGCCCCCCCACCCCCAGAAGTTTCCCACTACTGCCAATCCTTTTCTTATAATTGCAAAACTTGTTCAAGGTCCACTTATGTGTGAGAACATGTGGTAGTTAGTTCTTTGTTTCTGTGATAGATCACTCAGTACTATAGACTCTAAGTAGGATGGACATCTAAACAATGTTGAGTCTTCCAATCCATGATCATGGAGTACTTTTCCATTTGTTTGTGTCATCTTTGGCTTCTTTGAGCAGTGTTTTGTAGTTTTCATTGTAAAGTTGTTTCACTTCTCTTGTTTGGAAGATGCCGGGGTCTTTAATTTTTTTCATGGCTATGGTGAATGGGATTGTACTTTTTATTTGGTTCTCTGCCTGTTTGTTGTTGATGTATAAGAATGCGACTGTCTTTTGCACGTTCATTTTGTACCCTGAGACTTTGCCAATGTCCCTTATCAGTGCAAGGAGGTTTTTGACAGATTGTCTTGAATTTTCAAGGTATAGGATCATATCATCAGCAAAGAGGGATAACTTGACATCCTGTTTTCCTATTTGGATACCCCCGATTTCCTTCTCTTGTCTGATTGCTCTAGCTAAGACTTCCAATATTATGTTAAACAGGAGGGGTGAGAGTGGGCAGCCTTGTCTTGTTCCGGTTCTCAGGGGAAATGCTTCCAATTTCTGTTTGTTTACAATATGTTGGCTGTGGGTTTCTCATAGATGGCTCTTACTATTTTGCAGTATGTTCCCTCTATGCCTATGTGTTTGAGGGTTTTTAATCAAGAAGGGAAGCTGGATTTTATCGAAAGCTTTTTTGCATCTAATGATATAATCACGTGGTTCTTGTTTTTGCATCTGTTGATGTATTTAATTACATTTATGGTCTTGCAGATGTTGAACCAGCCCTGCATCCTGGGGATGAAGCCTACTTGGTCAAGTTGCTGGTGGATGATTTTTGAGATGTGTTGTTGGATACGATTTGCTAGAATCTTGTTGAGAATTTTTACATCTATGTTCATCAGGGATATTGCCCTGTATTTCTCTTTCTTTGTTGGATCTTTACTCAGTTTGGGTATCAGTGTGATGTTTAAGTAGAGGTTCTGATGCAGTGTTATTTGTATAATTTAATGTGGTCATATATTTCACTTATTAGAATATCATTGAAGTAGAGTATGAATACATACATTTTGTTACAAAAAGATTTTGCTTTATTAATTGCTATTCTTTTGCTCCTTTTTTCTCCAACTATCTTTATTTCTTCTTTTTTTAATTTTTAATTTTAAATATGTGGGGTACAATTCAGGGTTAGGTATACAAATGTTCATTATGCAGGTACTCTTGTTGATGAGGTGTGCCCCCTCTCCTCTGGCAGTTTCCCACTACTGTCATTCCTGCCCCTGCCCTCCCCTGGCAGTTTCTCACTACCGCCAGTCTGTTTCTTATAGTATTATGATAGTTGTCCAAGGTCCACTTATGAGTGAGAACATGTGATACTTGGTTCTTTGTTTCTATGATAGATCACTCAGTAAGCCTCTAAGTTCATCCAAGTTGCTGTGAAGTTCATAATTTTGTTCTTCTTTTCCTCCTTTTAAAGGTTTTAGAAGTACACAGAAAAACGCTTTCTCAACTTTATTTGATTTTTTAAAATTTCATTCTGGGTATGCCTTTAAATGTAAATGATTCAAGTTTCAGATTTTTAAGAAGAAAATAATGGTATTATACTAACAAAAACATTAATATTTAAATGAGTAAAAATATGTACTGGAATACCAAAAATGAGTATTGCTAACTCTGGACATTAAAAATCTAAAAAAGATTTTGTAAGATTTTCCCCTTTTGTAGATATGAACATAAACTGCCGATTTGTGCTTCCAAACACTTACGTTACTTCAGTAAATACACCTGTGATTATACTTCTCCCTCTAGGCAGGACAAAATGGCTGTCAGGCAAGAATATTAGTTACTTCTTGGTGAGTATTATTAGCAACCATCTTGATATCTCAGATACTGTCCTGTATCTGAGATACCAAACTCACTGCTCCAATCTGACAGACAGGTGTGTCTATTTTTATCATTTTTTAAAAATTGTATTGTTAACATTTAAAATTTCACATTAAAATTTTTACCTTTTGTATGAAAATTTGAACTATGGTTTCTATTGAAAACTGGTAACACTGGGCTTACAATTCCCACAGGGCAGCAAAAGGCTGTCATCTGGACCCAGTTGAGAAAGGGCTTGGGTTCTCAACGTGGCTACAGTTTGCACCCAAGTGTTTGACTCAAATTAACTGGCTGGGCCCTTGGGGACATTTGAATTTGTTAACCTTGAACTTTAGGTATACAGGACGCATGAATGCTGGGAGCATGAGAGATGCCAGGGTCTAAGTGTGAAGGAACAATGATAGCACTGTTAAACAGTGTTTGCAGTGTTCTGGGCACAGGTCCAGGAATATTCATTGCTGAAGAGGAAGGGTTAGAAGCCACCTATATTATAACCTGGTCATTTTCTACTTCTCTCTTCCTCCTAACATTTAATGCAGTGAAGAAAATTAAGCCTCTATTCCTGCTTTGGAGCAGCCAAAACAGACCATCTCTCATTCCAAGCAGGGAAGAACTGTGCTTATTGTCATTACTCTTATAAGGTCATATTCCTATCTTACTCTTCTTTCCAGAAAATAACTTCCACATAGGTTGTGCTCAAAGATTTAAAAAAAAAAAATTTGCAAAATATTAATGCATAAGGATAGAGAATTAGAGCCAAAATTTCCTTTATTCTTCCTATCCTAATCTCTTTAACATATATAAATTTAATGTCATTTTATAAGCTATATCTCTTGGAAATAGCATTTAAAATTAGAAAGATAATCCACTTCCTGTATCTGATCTTATGCAAAGAAGTAAATCTCACCAGTCCCTACCCTATTCTCATCTCCATAACCACCATTTCCTCAGTACATTTCCTGGTGTAGCATTCCCAGAGCTCAGGAAGTATGTTCTGTGTGGTAGGGGAGTGATTCATTGTGAAAATGAATCATAAATACACCCCCCATGGTGCCAAGTGCACAGGTAGTACTTGAGGAATGCATAAAGGAAAAATGGTCTGCTTTTACCAGGTCCTCTCTGGGGGACCCAAAACAACTACTTGGCGTCTCGAGCTGTTGACCCTAAAGATCACGTGAGATGGAGACAGGCTGAGGTACTGAAATCCATGCCCATGCCTGATACTCCACCAAGGCTGAAAAGCAGAACCATCAGTGTTGTGTTAATAATGTACAGCTTTCTCCTCCCCTAGACTCTGGTGTGACTCTCTGCTTGACAGTAGCTCTGCTAGTATTATATCAAATTCCACGTTCTGATGGTTAGCTACTTTCCTGATTGATCAAATATAGCCATTGGTAAGAAAAAAAATATACCTATTAAACTGATTTTAAGGATGGACAATAGATTTAAGGTAAAATATACCGTTTATTGTGAGAATGAATCAGAAATACATCAATTACATGATCCCAACTAAAGTATGAATGGAAATACAAATCAAGAGAAAATAAAGTCAAAATTTTATGGAAGCCAAACCTTGGATATTTGTTAAATAAATTGAATACATCAGCTTTACTCCCCCTAAATACTGCATACTTAAGATCATTTGGAATAATTTTTTATTCTAGTTTATAATGTGCTGGTTGAGTTTCTTCTCTGGTGTGGCTGATCCTAGAGCTTTTAAATATAATTGATCACTAATCTACCTTATTATCATTTATATCTGCTTCCTATGTCCTACCAGAAAGTTAAATAGCAATTATAATTAAAATCCAAGATTACCCCCTTAGTTGAATGCAATCACAAATAAAAGTCACAGTATGTTTGACCACATTCCATATTCTAAGCACAACTAATGGACAATACTGATTTCTCATTTTATATGAGATACCATGGGAAAAAAAATCACATAGACTTAAAAATACATTTATATCTACTTTTTATTCTCAAAGAGGCTTAAAGATACACTTATATCTGCTTTTTATGCTCTTATTTTAAAAAGATAATGCCTGAAAATTAAGAAATGAAGTTATTTTGATGAATACTTTTCAAAAGCTTGCACGTGCTAAAGACTTATTTAACTTACAAATGACACAACTTTTTATAACCCTAAAAAATCAGCTCAGTTTGCTTTTGCCTTTCTCAAAGGAAGCAAGCAACGCAAACAACAAACTTTCAAAATTCCTTTTAAAGTTTTACACTGAAACCAGAAATAACACTGAAGCAAAGACTCAAATAAAATCATTCTAATATAAGAAAATCATAGTGAATTTATAGAATTTACTTTATTCTTAACCAGATTCACTGCTAAACACATGCACAGAAAATTTTCAAATTCAAATTTATTTTTTGCAGGTGTGATTCTACATCTGCAATTTCTTGGTTTCAGAAAATCTTTACTTGAAATAATATTCTGCTAAATTAGCAACTGACTTTCAGAACTGGTGTACCTCATTTCATGGATTAAGCAATCATGTAGCTACTTAGCCGTAAAAATGAGTCTGAAATCTTTCCATTGAAATGTTAAAAATTCTTGAGTGATTCTAGGTATGGCAAGCAAAACAAATATCATTAGTCAATAAACAGGAATCTAAGCTTCTAAGAATCATGATGTTTCACTGCTACAGATGAGGAAACTGAAGCATACTGTCTTGTCCAAAACGACAGTATGTGTGAATGAATAAAAAACACATGGATTATATTATCCCTACCAAAGCATGAATGGAAGTAAAAACCAGGGAAATCCAGAAAAATTTAAATGTCCTGGCCCCAGGTAGATGATTTTTCTATACATCTCTTCTTTTTTGAAGGGAAGGAGAATATTCAGGGCGGTTAGGGGCTCCAAAAAGGGGCAACTGAGCAAACTGGCATTTACATGAATTCACTTTAATGTGAGCTCCTGACTGATTAAAATCCCAGATTAACCTTCCTACATTAATGCCATTGTGCCCATTTACTAAAAAGTTGTGGTTGAAAGAAAAAAGTTACTATGAACAAAAACAAAAACAACAACAACAAAAAACAGTAATGGCCCCACAAGAGCAAATTTCAGTCTTAAGAACAACAAGCCTATGTGTAACTAATGTGCCCTTCCCAAGTAATTGCCTGCATATGTAAACATATGCATCTGAATCCCCAAACCTGGGTAGCAATAAAATAAGACAGGGTTTGGTTTTTGTTATTGTGTTTTTCGGTTTCCTTACTTGCACACCATACTTCATGGGCACATCCCATTCACAGGCAGTGAAACCAATGAGCCACTCTTCCACATATGACAGAAGAACCATGTACTATTTGGGGTATAGCTTGTAACAGTGGCAGTTACTCATCACCATACCGTCTCTCTATTTAAAGATGCACCCTGAATTCGTGTGTTCCTGATTTGAGCAGGGGTGTGTGTGTGTGTGTGTGTGTGTGTGTGTGTGTTTTCGAAATCTTTATTACCCCTTTAAAATGTATTCAAAGATTATGAAAATCCTAGTCTGTTTTCTATTGCTTAAAACAAAATACCTGACACAATAATTTTTTTTTAAGGTTATCTTCCTCCTTGTAGTTATGGAGGCTAAGAAGTCAAAAGGTCAAGGGGATACATCTGGTGAGGTCCTTCTTGCTGGTGGAGACTCAGGCAGCTCAGGGCATTAGATGGCAAGGGGGTTGAGCATGCTAGCTTAGGTTTTACTTCTACTTCTTATAAAGCCACTAGTTCCACTCTCATGATAATTCATTAATCCATTAGCCAATTAATCCACTTATCTCTGTGTGAAGGCCCAAATACCTTTTAAAGGCCCCACTCCTCAGTATTGCCACATTGGAGATTTGGTTTCAGCATGAGTTTCAGAGGGAACAAACATTCAAACCATAGAAGGAGTATCCTGTGCTAGGCAGGAGCATTTAGGATCAGTATTAAACATTATAGCTCTGGTAGGGCTTCAACATTTATTTACCAAAAAAGACAATTTTGTGAAGCTCTTATTTCAAAATCCTAAGGTGTGGCTCCCGAGTGATTTAAATTCCATACCAACCTGAACAAATAATTCCTTCAAACAGGTCAATACAATTATCAATAAGGAGAGGCCACGTACTAAGGAAACAATGTATTTTTAAGGCTACTTGATATATTGAGTTCATGCTATATCTTCAAGTCTAACTTTAAAAAGGAAAATTATTTAAATAAATTATGTTGCAAGCAAGAATAAAAATATCCACTACTCAATATAGTAAAATAGAGAAACCCTAAATGATCCACTGTGCCCAGCAATTGGTTCCTTCTGTATCATGTTCACCGTCTCCTCCTCTGACCTTGACCCTCTCCCACCTTTCTCTCCATTTCCCCACTCCAAGGTAACACTACCTCTGACAAGTGAGTGAGTAGGTAGGAGGGAAATTCAGATTGTTTCTCTGAAACACAAAAACAATCTATTGGGTGGTTGCACTCAAGTCCATAACTTGTCAGTTCAGGGTTATATAAGCTAAAATAAATTGAGAAAACTAACCATATATGTGACTAATTAGCAAAGTAATGTCCATAAAAATGACCTAAATGCTTCAGTCTACATATATTGTGCTACCTCTACTGGATTTTAATTTATTACGCTACAATTTTTGTTTACATTATATAAAATGTATCATAGAAAAATATTGAAACAGTCCTTCCTAGATATATACAGGTGATAAAATAATACTGTATAGATTTTCCTTTATGCTTAACATCTATTGTTTAAGTGTTACCAATAAATTAATGTTATTTCTTATTTGCACCTTTGCCAGGCATTGCTGGTTGCCTAACTAATGTCAATTTCCCTTTCTTCCTTTCTAAATGTACTCTGATTTTTCTTACATATCAGAAAGTCTTATCCCTCCTGGTGGAAGGTGATATGTTCATTAGTTTAATCCCATCAGGATAATTCTGTTCTCCTGGCTAAGGTCAATATAGGCATAGCTATATTACCCAACCACTGACCAGTGAGTCCTAAGGGAATGTTTGATATATTTAAGATTTCAGGGAGTTTTCTTCTCCCTTACAGAGTGACACATGACAGAACCTCTCCCTGGACAATGCTGAGTGGGAACACAAGAAGAAAGTCACCAAAATAAGCACTGACTGATTCATTGGATTAGCCAGTCATAGAAGTGTCTTTATTTATTGGCACGTAAGATAATAAAAAACCCTTTATGCTTTAGCCACGTTTTACAATGAGTATGTTACTTGTAGGCAAAATCATCCTAATATGTTTCCCCTTAGAATAATGTTAACGACAAAAAGTAAGCATTTGTAGCTTATTTCTAGTTTTACATAAAAACTGGCAGCATATAAAAAATTTAATAACGGGTACTGGATATATGTGAGCATGTATGTTAGTGCTTTCACAAACAAAGAGTACAGCCACTTAAAACTCTAGCTATGTCTAATTTTGCTTAATTACAACATAGCTTCAAGAGTCTCACAATAAAGCTATATTTAGTACATAGTCCTTTTTAAGTGTCCAGGCTATTTTAATATGTAAATATCAGATCCCTGTTGCATCAAACTTTGTCTATAAGATAACACAACAGAGTAATGGAATCTTCATCTTTTTTCTAATCAAATGACTGATTTAATAGTGAGAATATTGTCACTGACTTAAACTAAAATATATTTCAGAATAAAAACACAGAAAAGATTCAAATAGTTTTACCTTTTTCTCGTTCATTTGGAATATTATGCACAGGTGTACTTTGAAGTTTATAAGCCATGCCTCAGTACTTCTAAAATAACTTCTGGAAAATTTAAAAAACAGAGAGTGTGAATCAGCCCATGCATGGGAAGGCCAGCCATGTTCATCATATTTACTATTATGACATATTAGATTATTTTCTTTCAGTGTTCGAAAGGTCTACACTTTCCAAAAAGGAAATACAGTTCTTTATATTTGGTTCACATAATCCAGACCTGCAGTGTCAGTGCCTGAAACAAATTACTGTTTATATTAGAAACTTAGTTTAATAAATTAGGTCTGGCCTATGAACTGTCAAAGTCCTTATAGTCTGCAATTCATATATAACAGATGCCTTTTCCATGACTCTTAACTAGAAGTGGCCAACGTGATTGCTTCCTCCTTGCCATTACTACATTCTGAAGGTTTGGTTATCTACTGCCCACAGAGAATTAAAAACAATTTAAAAGGGCATCTGGAATAAAGCACTCTAAGGGGAAAAAAAATCTTTCCATATACAATAACTTTCTGTTTAGGTCAGAGAATTATTCAATAATTGGCACTTGTTTAAATAGACCATTCAGGATCAGTTTGGTTTTCCAATCACAGATTGAGTTACAGGGCTATTTTTTCCAAAAGCACTTGCAAGTCCTTATTTCCAGCATATTGATGGCACCACTGTGATTAACAGAGTAGCTAATTTTTGTATAAGATACAAACACATTTTTCAAAAGTGGTGTAAATAATTCACTAATTTTTCCCACAGATTGTTTATAAATTATGAATTTTAGTTTACTTGCCCTACTTTAGAAAATATACTGGCAAAACAGGGGAGCTAAGAGCAGTAATTTCAGCTTATGAATTTATACAATTTAAATTTCATGAAGAAGCTGGGTTCTTCCATCTTTTATGTTACTTCCCTCACAAGCATCCCTTTAAGAGTTGGGTCAAGAAACCTGCGCCTGCCAAGTATGGTATCTCCACCTCTTCCATTGTTTGCACTCAACACAGGAACAGTTGTTGCATAAAAAGTTAATAATGATGCACATCTACAAAGATTAAATAATAGGGCCATGGACGTTCACATCAACTCACATCAACACATATGTAAATTTAAACACACGGACACTTTTTAACTGCTAGTACTTTTTTTAAGGCTCCACTTCAAAATGCTATGTTATAATGTGTTTCCTTTTGAGTTTTTTGGTCAGCAAACTCTCAACTCTAGAACTTCTATGTGAACAATTAATTAAGAATAATTATATTTGCTCCTATCTTGAAAGATAGAAAGAGAAGATGCTCAGTAATATTTTAACACTTATGTCCAGTAATGCATTGACATTTCGATATAGCAAAAGTTATTCTTAGTATAAATGAGATATTTCCTTACAACAACAACAAAAATGTCTATCAAGCAAATTTTTTAAATCTTGTGGGTTTAAAGTATTCACAATAGCTACTGCAAATTGTTTTTAATATAAATATATTAGCCTATTGGTACAATGAAAATGCAGATAAACAATTATCAATGCCTCTTTATAAAGCAACACAGTGCTTTGTGAATATGTAATCTTATTTTACATTTCATTCTTGTTCTTCGATCTTTTAAATGATTATAGTTTTCCTGGAGTGAAAATAACTTAAACTTACTAGACTTTTTAATATCTTTACAGCCAAACTGCTACAATTCTCACTTTGCTAATCTGTAATTCTCACAGAAGAACTGGCAGCGTTACCCGGCCTTTAGCAAGGACCCTGAAGTGAAATCACTTAAAACTTCCTCTATTTTAATTTCAAATGATATATTCTGTATATAAACCACACATATATGCTCTATCAAATATACTGACATGTACCTGCAATGTTAACATTTCTTCCTAATACCATCGGCTTGGTTACATTCAGGCATCACAGAAGCATTGCCTTATTACAGAACAGGTGAAGAGTTTAGATTTTAGTAGATGGTTAACCTCACCTCTCTGAAGGCCCAGGCGTCTTGGGTGATTTGCTTAAGATACCACAGCTGAGTAGGGCAGATTCTGGTTTGAACCTGCATGCCACTATCTTGATGGTTGTTCAACCCAGGTTGTCTGTCAGAATCAAAGCTGGGAGGGTTTGAAAAATCACCAACAGTTCAACCCTTCCTTGCACTCTTAATTGATGTGGGGCAAGGCCAAGCTTTGGGTGTTTTTTCATGTCTTCCTGGTAATTCTGACATGGCCCAGATTAACAACCACTGGACCACTGTTCTTTGTATCACTACTTTATATTGAAAAGGATTAGAATTGGATTTCCAGATTTATCATTATCCTTTCACAGTCTCAGTTTCTCCTCTGAAAGCAGTTGACAAATGTATTTGAATATTCAGAGAATGAAGCTGAAATTTGATAAGTAAAAACTTCATTTCATAGGAACCAAACTGTGCAGGACCCTTAAGGAACTAGATTGTGGCGACTGCACTCCAGTTTCAACAGACAGCAACTAATCACAAGAAAACATCACATCTGTCTATAAAAAGTAAAGGGAAAGAAAACGTCTTAATAAAGGATAAACAGATATTTAGTAAAATTCATCTATTTGCTCCTAGAAATCTAGGGATATAATTTTAAAAACCCAAATATAAAAAATTAAACATATTTGTCAAATATCGAATTCACAAAATAAATATATAGAAACCAATACCCGTCATATATACTAGCCACAGTAACAAAATACTTCTTTTTTTCACCTAAAAATATCACATCTCCCCTTACTGCCACCATCACATTTTAAACATTTATTTAAAATATCCTGTGTCAGTGAGCATTTTAGAAAACTAGGCGCTCTCACACTCTGTTGATGATAATGTAAGTTGATACAAACTTTGCCTCTTGGGGGCAAATAGTCAATAGGTTTTACAGACAAACTGTCCATTTCTTCTGATTCAACAATTCTACTTTGAAGAGAAGTGAGAGTACTGCATAAAGATTTACAAGAAAAAAATGCTTCATAGTATCACTAGTAATAACACAAAATACTGGAATCAACCTAAATGACATTAACATGAGAGAGAACAAATAAATGATAGGCCAGCCATAAGATGCAATATTATCAGCCAGTAAAAATTAACTCCGAAGAATATTTAATGACATAAGAAAATGGTCATAATAAAATATTAAGTTAAAAATCTATAAAACAGTATACTATACATATATATGCATGCATACTTAAAGACAGAGAAAGGTTTGATTTGCATGCTTTTATATGTATAGGCATAAAAATACAAATCTGAAGGAAAACTACCAAAACATTATCTGTTATTATTTTTGAGTAGAGAAATTATGAGTACTGCACTTTTTATTTCAGTTTTTATATTTTTTGAATTTTTAGAATATTTATACCCAACATGAATTCATTTTCAAGTCAGGAAAAAAAATAGTTGTATTTTCCAAAAAGCCCAGATTTTGTTTTGGGATTAGTGTCAGTTTACCCCCAATGTACTAACTGTTTAGAGTGCTATTTATATTGCTACCTGGGCAAAAAGGCACAGAGGCTCATGAGAGCAGGATACCCAACCAAGGCCCCCACCGTGAGTTAAACTAACTCTCAGCTGGTCTTAGAAGAAAAGGAGAATAAAAGAGTATTGAATGCCTACAATGAACTACACTTAGTCTAGATATTTTTCATCTATTACCTAATTTACTTCCTTCTGCAACCCTAAGCACATATAATTATTCCAAATTTCCATTTTACAGATTAAAACAGTGAGGCTTTAAGTGATTAACCAATGTATAGCTAGTGATCCAAGCTCCAAAGTCCAAGCTGCTTCCCAATACCTCCCTACCCTTCACATGGGACTCCATGATGCCCTACTCCAACCTATGACTTGGGAATTCTTGTATTTTGGGGACCACATCGAGATTCTGATCAGAACATAAATTAATCAAAAGTGAGGTTATTTCTTTTGGCGACAGCATCTGAGAGCTGTTCCTGAAAAGGAGCAGCTGCTGGTAACCACAGGCTCCCAAAGGAGCAGCTTCCGGAGTGTTCCTTAAACAGCCCTCACTTGCCTGGCATACAGGAGAATGTCACGCTTTCTTAATATCTCTGGGCTCCTTGGGGCAAACTCTCAGATCAATGCAAATCATTCCTCCTCAGATAGTTTGATCTACATCTGATACTTGAAATAGCCAAACATGAAATTCTATAAAACCAAAGAACTTCAAAGGAAAATTTGCTATTTCTACAATAACGGAAACAAGGGCTCAGAAGAAACTGATGTTTCTACACCATCTTGGTACCAGATTTTAACCAGAAGCCAATTATAAGCAAAGAAAAATATGAGTGCCTAGACTTTAACATCAGCTGGGAGGAAAGACCCTATTAATTAGACTCTCAAGTTGCAACTCATGATATCTTTTATATTTTTTAAAATTTCTAGTATAAGCCTGGAAACTTGAATGAAATAATTTCCAAGATATCATCCTTTCTAACTTTGCATACTTAGTACAACCCAAATTTTGCCTTATTATACTCAAAAATTAAAATAAAACTAAAACCAATGCAGAATGAAGCAAGTTGAGTCCACATTATATTTTAATTATATTTCATATATCATTCCACTTACAATAGTTCAATAAGTCATGTTGGATTATCTAATAGTGATTCTACTAAATTACATAAAGTCAACAACTCCTGATTAAAAGAAACAGTGTTTTTTTCATGTCACTAACATCCTACCCCACTACAACAGAAAACTTAAAATTCTCTTTTAAAAATTTAAAATATTTTGTGTAATTTTAATGTAGATATTACTGCAATTAGTTCAATTAGCATTTAACTGAAAAATGAGATGAAACTAGAGAAATTGCTGAACTACAGATATGTCATTTCTAAGAGACTTATAACTGAGAAAATAAATGACCAGCAAGATTTTAAAAATTAAAAATATTTCGTTTTTCCAAAATCCAGTATGTTATCATTTCTGACCCACTCCCTCAATAGTGCCATAAGACAGGAAGTTCTCCATAACTCAGAATCAATTGTCAGAAAACTGAAGAAAGGTTCCCTCAACCCTTTTCCAGGTTCAGAAATTCCCAGTATTAAAATCATCACTAAAGCATCCTTTTAAGGACAAGTATCTTAATTTTTCTAAAGTGATAATATTGTGGAATAAATCGATTCATTTTCATAATTTCTTACCTAACACTGTGATGGTCCCTAGGAAACAGGGCATTGCATGAGTAGCAGTATCACAATGAAGCCTTGGACAATCAGAAGGAAGGAGCTACAGATTTTAAATTGCTGAGTAAAAGATTGTAAACACACTTACTTCATTTGATATTACAGCTTAGGACCAAACCATAGGAGCTTCGCTTAAATTTTTTATCTTTTTCTTGTCTTTTTATATTTGTAATTGGTTTCTTGTAAGTTTAATTTGTTATTAATCTCCAATGCCCATGTAATGTCAATAGACTCAAGAATATTGAAACACCCTTGGATGATACTTACTCTAGTGACTTGAAATAGTCGGGATGACTCTCCAAGAAGAACTTCAGAAGGCTCTTTTTGTATATAACAGTTAAGAATATGTTTTTTCTAGAGTGAAAAAGGTGGCTTCATTGTACCATTTTCCCACTTTCATATATCACCAACGTCTTTCAAAATTTTAATTGTAAGTCTGCACATGTTCACAATGATCAAAAGTAAAAGTGTCTATGATACAAACTTCAAATGGAAGTCTGTAATCTTTGAGATGTCTTATAAAAAGTGAAGCATGCTACTTTATTCATCTCTAGCTTTCTTTATGCTATAATCATAAATACTTACAAGACAGCTGGTAGAAACCGACTCCAAATGAGAAATTTATACTTTACATTTTAGTAAAATAAGTTATTTTAAAATTTGGTCCCACGAATTCTTGAACACCTAGGCATATCTCTTGTTTGAATTTTCATTGGAACTCCCTTCTGAAGCAACAGTAACTGAACTATGAAGTATTTTAACGAATTCAACTTCTAAACAATTTCTAAATGCAGCATCTACCCAGACTCTGTAGCTTGTACTTACAATAAAAATGAATAGTTTAGTTTTTATTTAGCCGCCATTTTCTCTTTTCATTTTAAAACATTTAAAATAAATAGTAGTAGAATGTTGTATTTTTTTCCTGGTTATATCTTTGAATTCCCTTAAGCTTTATCCTATTATATGCGTAATAAATTTTAACATCATATACCAGCCCCCACGGGCTCTCATTCTCCAAGTGTAGGTTTGACATAATTTTTGTATTAAAACAAATGGATTCAGAAAGACCTCTTATGAAAAATATGAATATATTATACATTCTCAGTCTTTTTTGTATCTGCTTGGAGCAGCATTTCCATAGTTTATTACCATGTGCACTAACATTCAACCATTATCACCTATGCTAAAAAGAACTGCAGTTAAGTATTTTGGGCTAATAAAAACATAAAAGATAATATTAATGATGTGATCTTGAGATTACAGAGAAACAGGAAAAGTTAGGCAAATAAGGAATTTAAACCAAAGGTATACATAATGAGTTAGTTTCATTTGTTTATTCATGCTCCACCCTGTTCTAAAAAGTATTCATGGCAGCTTAAAATGATATATGGCAGAAGATCCAATTTTACTATGTTAATTCACTACGGGTGCAGGGAAGAAAGAAGTTAGGGCTAGGCAGGAGAAAAAGGATACAAAAGGCACAACTCTACTAGTCTTAGGGTTTTAAAAAATAGATAAGCCACCATTCCTATTCATACTGAATCTGGAGTCCAAACATATCATGTTAAAAAGTAATGTGTTAGTTCTATACTGGGGAGAACAAGACAAAACAGACATCATCTCAGTTTTATGGAAATCACAGTATAGAAAAAGCAGATGGATGGAAAAATTCCATTGTCATTGTTCTGACATATTCTACTTGTCAGGATAAAATTAATGTATAAATAACAATAATGCAAGATTTCGTAAAAGAAGTGCATCAACAAATCAAAACCACATTGAGATACCACCTAATTTCAATCAGGATAACTATTGTTAATAAATCACGAAACAACAGATGCTGGAAAGGATGCGGGGAAAAGGAAACACTTCTACACTTGGTGCGGGTGTAAATTAGTACAACGTCTATGGAAAACAGTGTGATGATTTCTAAAAAATCTAAAAATCAACCTTCCATAAGACCTAGCAATCCGCATTCTAGGAATATACCCAGAGGAACTCAAATAATTCTACAAAAAAGATACCTGCACACGCATGTTTATCGCAACACTACTCATAACAGCAAAAACATCAACTGTGGCTACCCATAGAAAGTGAACTGGATTAAAAAAATGTGGTACATATACATGATGGAATATTACTTAGCCATAAAGAAGGACAAAATTCTGAACTTTTGCAGCAACTTGCATGGATTTAGAGTCTATCATACTCCGTGATCTATCACAGAAACAAAGAACTGAGTACCACATGTTCTCACTCATAAGTGGACCCTGAACATTTATCATAATACTGTAAGAAAGAGATTGGCAGTAGCAGGACACTGCCAGGGGAGGGAGGGAAAGTGGGGCACAAAACATTAATAAGGGTAACTGTTCCCAAAACAGGTGAAGTGGGAACCAAAAGGAGGCCCAAACTTCACCTGTACAATGACCACTTGTGTACATAATCCCGAATTGTACCCCACATCTTTAAAATAAAATTTAAAAAAAGAAGTGCATTGGGAATAATAGAGGAATGAGAAATACTAGAGTAATGAGAATAGAGTAAATAATCAAAAAGTGTCAGCAATGTGAAAATATCCTTCTAAGCTTTACATGTGTCCTTATTCTACCTCTCAAGCAATCTTATCACCACTTCCATGTGAAAAAACTGAGACACACAAAGTTCAGTAGCTTCCCCAGGGATACACAGGGGCAGATTAGGATATGAAGATAGGTATTCTGTCTTCAGAGGCTGGGTATTTAACCATACTGCCTCTCAAAATGCAAAAAGATTGGTGGGAAATAATTATGACTAGAAGTGATCGTTGGTAACAGCTCTTGTTTATCTTGTTTATCTAGCAGCATAAGACACGATGCCGGATACCAGGGATACACTGGAAAATAAATAACAGAACTGTGTTAGGTAAGCCAAATTGATGGATAGGTAGTATCGCAATAAGAAGAGATGAAGTCAGGCAGAGATTAGGAAGAAAAAGGCATCCCCCACCCCATGAAGATCACTGCATTTACAAATACATGAAAACAAAAAAAAGTAATTGCTTCTGCATTTAACTGCAGAAAACATATAAATTGCATTTAAATTCTATTTTAAGGTAAGGGAGGAGGAAGGAGGCAGAAGATGTCTTTGTACCTTGTGGTAGGCAGCTTCTAAAATGGAACAAAATAATCCCCACCTCCTGATATTCATATCTTTGTGCAACCCTCTCCATGAGTGTTATTAGACTGATTGACTCACTTTTAATGAATAGACTCTGGCAGAACTGAATGGGTGTCACTTCCGATATTAGGTTATAAAAAGACTGTGGTTTCCATTTCGGTTGTCTCTCCTAATCTCTCCTGGATCACTCACACTGGGGAAACCAGCTGCTGTGTCACGAGGCAGCCCTATGGAGAAGCCCATGTAGAGAAAAATTAAAACCCGCCAACAACCAGGTGAGTGCATGTGAAAGTGGGCTTTGTTCCTTGCCCCCAGCAAGCCTTAGATAGGTCCCCAGTCCCAGCTGGCAGTGTCACTACAGTCTCTTGAGTCGGAAGCTCCCAGCTAAGCTGCAGCCAGATTCCTGACCCCCAGAAACTGTGGTTTTAAGCTGCAGTTTTGGAGCAATGCACTCTTTGATCATAGAGAACAAATAAAGCATCTTTCTGCAACACTTCAACCTCTCCCATCAATATTTCATTCTGAACCACCCATATATGGATTTTTATGTAGAATCCTATTTTATAAACAGCCCTGACCAAGAAGAAAGAAAGGGAAGAAGAAAGAGAGAAAGAGGCTGGAAGGGAGGAAGGGAAGGAGAAAAGGAAAAATATTTATATGGCGACGGCATCTGTGAGCACTTCCTCTGACCCAGAGAGAAAGTCTGGACTGAAACGTGTGTGATTGTTTATAAAGTCCACTTGGATATGAATTGTATCTGCATTTCGTGAGTATGTATGATGATCCTGACGTTTACATAGCTTGTATTTATTATTTTCTGTGTTCTCATGCTTACATGTTAAATGGGGTGACAGTGTTGGCTGAATGAATTTGAAAGCGTGGCCATTTCCTTAGTTGACATTTATTCATTTGATATTGCTGCTTAATTAATCATTTGATTAATATTATCTGTGGCCCAGAAGTTCAATTAGAGATACACCTTTTTTATAGACAATAAACAACATGTAACAACTGATGTAACCCAGCATGTATAGGTAGTTAAAGTGGGCATTATTTTTTATTTGCTTTCAAACTGCAGAGCAGGCTGAACAATAGACAGTAAACAAGTTGTTTTGTATGGCTTTTGTGGGACTTGAAAAGAATTTTGACTTAATGGAAACTGATGCTTTGTTGCAAGAACAAAAGAAGCAATAGAAAATCCACGTGGTAAGTGCCCCAAACATATCTTCACAAATGATACAGTCACATTTAACTCGAAAATTGGGTGGTAAAGGTTACTTTGTAGTGTAGAATTAATAGGTAGTATCTCACTAAGACTCTTCACCTCCTGCCTTGAGAAAACTTTCAAGGTTTCTACAGATAAAGAGAAGGACTCAAGGACTGGAGACCCCTCAAATGTGTAGGTGACACTGTAATCTTTTGCTTAAGCTAAAGACCTTGAAGCAATGGTGAAAGAATATAACAGAAGAGCAAAGAATCTGGATCATTATATAAAAGAAGCATATGCAAAATCACATCGAGTACATACATTCAAGAGGGAACGCTGGCTGCAAAAAAATTAAGCATTGCAAAGGAGTGTTTGTTGGGGCCATATGGCGCACATTGTTACAACGCGGAAAGGTTCAGAAAGCAGAATAGATCCTTGTTAGAGTCTCTGCGGCGCTGAAAATGAATAGTTTTCTACATTTAAAGAACTGTCTACTAGAAAGAGAGCTATGATACTAGCACATGCCTGGTTTGGGTAACTATAGAAAAAGCACACATATTTAACACTGAGAAAGAATAAAATTTGTGTAATAAAATAGGAAACACTTTGTGTATGGTACCATGTGAACAGACAAAAGAAAAACTGGTCAGTAGCACAACAAGCCAGCAATTACTAGGAAGAAAAATATCTGACTTTCTTTGAAGATGTAATATATTAGAGGTATAGGATGAGGCTGGTACACGCCTAGAGTGAATAGCCCTTCTCAGTAGGTCAAAGAGGCCAGTCAGATTTATTCATGAACTCAGATCTACGTCTTTATAAGTTTATATGGAGAAGAATCACCAGAACACATAGAACAAAGAGGCAAACCCTTCTATTCTCTCATATTCTTGGATAAATCTGAGCCATGGTTAGCTACTCTTTAAATTACTCCTCCCCGCTCATATCATTATTGACTTTTCCCTTGGATTCACAGGTATGCCAACAAGAGTGCTCTAAGAGGAGGCAGATTTCTTATTAATACATATGGCAAAAGTTTTTCAGTATCTTAAAAAACACAAAAATTTTCTAGGATTTTTTGATAAAATAGAAAATATAATTTCTCTTGGAGTCAACTGAATAAGCAGATATTGAGATCATTATCAGCAAAATAAGGGTCCTCATTACAGTACATTGGTCAGTAAATACATATCAAGTAACTTCTTCCTTCTGTCCAACATTGTGCTAGGGGTCAAGGTGAACGAAACAGGCAAATTCACTGAACAAAGCTTACAGTTTAATGAAGAAGTGAATGGAGAAGCACAAATAAATGATGGCAAATCAATTACAGTTATATAAAAAGTTAGTAGGTCAGTGTACAGATTGCAATGGCAGTGTGTAGCCAGTGTTCCCAAATTAATTGAAGGATCAGGAAAGGTTTGTGCAAGTGAGTATTAGAGATCTCAAGGTTGAAGAATAGATGTTCAGGTGGTGATGTGTGATGTGTGTGGGGTGGGTGTATACACACATACACTCATACGCATACATCTACAATGGAGCAGAGGGCAGAAGGAGAAGAGAGAGAAAAAGATCTTGAAATCATCTGAGGAGATAAAAACAAGTCCAGTATTCCTTGGATGGAGAGTGAGGGAGTAGTACAAGGTGAGACCAGAGACCAGAGACCAGAGAAGGCTTGAGATCAGATCATGTAGTTCCTTATAGGTCACTATAAAGACTCTGGACTTTAGTCTGAGGGCAATGGAAAGCCATGAAAGATGGCTAGCTAAAATCTGAGCTTCTCTCTAAATGAGACAGATGAAAGGAAATAAATATTCAGTAAATCTCAAGCAATTCTCTGACTCAGGAGTCTCTGGAGGATGGGATTCACATTAAATCCATCCCTATGCTTTACCTTGTGCTTCTTAGGGGAATAAAGCAGAGCCATAACTAACCCTAATGCAGCACGAGTGACCATAAGTGTCCAAGAGGAGAAGTGGATGCTACCAGATATTAGCATTGAGAAAGGTCACCTGCAGAGGGGAATAGGTGAGAGCTTTCTAGAAGACGTTACCTGGAGCAATAGGTGTGATAAACTATGTAATGACCCCCAAATCTCTAAGATCTAGGACTGTTACCTTATACGGTGATGTAATTAAATTAAGAATCTGGAGATAGAAAGATTATCCTAGATTATCCTGGATACTCCACAAGGCTCATTACAAGAAAAGGGCAGGAAGATCAAAGGAGGAAGAAAACTGACAGAAGAAGCAAGGTGCGAGAAAAGGCAATTAAATGTGTTACCATGAACCAAGGAGTGCAAGTGGCTTCCAGAAACTGAAAAAAAGTAAGGAAATAGATTCTCCCTTGAGCTTCCAGAAGGAACCAGCCCCTTCACATCTTGATTTTAGCCCCATGAGGCTCATTTAAAACTTCTGACCTCAAGAACTGTAAGAGAATAAACTTGTGTTGTTTTAAGTCACTAAATTTGTGGAAATTTGTTACAGCAGCAATAAGGAATTAACGAAACGAATATTATTCCAATAGAGTACATAGAATAGCAGTAGAATTACTATATGTCCCAAGTTGCCCAGTAAAGTCGGTATACAACCATTCTCTCAGCATTTTCATTAACAGTGTCCCCTTTCTTCCACCCAAGACCCTTGTTTGGATTATAAATCTGTATACCTGAGCTATTGAGGCAAGTGTTAAGAATAGCAAGCAGAAGTCTGAGGGCCAAAGGGACATTTACATGGAAGCAGCCACTGTCTTCCATTCTAGGTGACATAAAACACACCTCATGAATAACCAGCGTGATGCCTAGGGAACACAAAAATGACATATTGATATACTGCTTGAAAATGTGTTCTTAAAGAAAAGTAAGGAAGATGTGGCTCCTATATCAAGGCAAAACTAGAAGACTAGAAGGAATGAGACTCCCACAATCAGGACTGTCTTGCTGAAAGCTGATCACTGGAGTCTGTGAAATGATGAGAGAAGGTGTGCACAGGTGAGACACTGAATGCCAGTCATACCCATCGGCACAGATAACCCATTTAGGGCTTTAAAAGGCTTGAAAGTGAAGATGGCATGTTGTTTTGAAGTCTAAGAGGTAGATTTGAGATTTCTAAGTGCAAGAAAAATCTCTGAATTAAATGTATGGAAAAGAAATGTCCAGCATTCCACATCCCTCCTAGTTTCTTACCTTCCTTATCAGCCATGTGCAAGAAGTTTCTTATCACGGGGAGGTCGGTTGTTTGGCTTGAGTCATGCCACTTTCATCCTGCAAGCCTTGCAGCTTCCATCTCTTGAGAACCAGCAAGGGTGCCTTTGTTTCTCTTATTTAAGTTCCCAACTCCTTTCTCCACTGCTTGTTCAGGTCAATCTGTTACAATGTTGCTGTCTTGACTAACAGGTCTTCTTATCTTCTTCACACCACATGTCCTTTCTCTCTGTCAGAGCCCATGCTGTCCTCTACACATGAGATGCCATCTCTCTTCCCTCTTGTCCTTCAAGAACAAGCTCATGAACATGTTGACAACTTCAGTAGCTCTACAGGCCTCTTGCTTGTCTGAGTCTCTCTTGCATCCAAATCCCACTAATAAGTTGTTTGTTGAGTTTCTTCAATGAGTCAAGCACTGCACTAGTCACTGGTACATAATTGGTGAATTTTTTAAAAGCATGGTCCCTGCCTTCAGATAAGCAGCCAAGAAGCAAATAACAAAATAATCACATATTAAAATAAATGTTAAGAGGGGGAATGAACAGAGAGAGTGCTAGAGAACAGTCTGGAAGCATTTACTTAAACAGAGAATTTACTGAGGCAGTAACACTGAAGCCAATACCTGAAGAAAACCCTCCACTATGCAAAATCTGCCAACCTCAGCATTCATAGTTAGTAGAATGTCAAAGTCAGAAGGAAATTCATATCATGTAGATGAGCCACCCCAAGAGAAAACAAAGGGGAAACTCCAAAACTCCCAACACCTTTCCTAGGACTGTATAGCTTGAGATGGATCTAGAACTATAACCAGGGCCATCTGACTTCCCGTGTGAGATCAGACTCACATGTCCCCTCCTCCTGATTATTTCCTAATTGTCTCAAGTGGTTTTTTGGTGTATCTTAAACTTTTTTATTTCCTACAATTCTAGATGGATAAAAGGTGCAACCAGTTTTGGGTTGGTTTTTCCCCTTGTAGCAGTGGCCATGTCTCACTTCTGCTATCTGGGAACCTCTGCAGCCGCACACACAATAATGGGTTGGTGTTAAGCTGTGATGTATTGGAGATATTGTGGCATCCATGTTTCTGTGCAATGGAGGAATTTCTGTTTCACTCACATTCAGTAAGGAGTCACTCTTCCCACTTCTTGGAGCAGATCCTGGTACCCTTTTCTTGGTGGTGCAGCAGAGCCAGGACAGAGCAAAGGCAGTTGGGCAGGAAAGAGAGGACACAGGCTACACAGGGGCTACTCCCTGCCTGGCAATTCTTATACATATCTCTAATGAGCTCCCTCTCCCCTCCCTCCCCCAGGACTATTCATGTTTTCTCATCACATTTCCTTTCAGGCCCCACCCAACAAGTTCCTGACCCCTCAAACTTCATGAGAAAATAGAAGCCTTTCTCTGGGAACTTCCACAACTTTCCAATGCTGAATCTTCTTATCTCTCCCACCTACCACCACCTCATCATCATCTCCCCTCTCGCCATAGCTCCCAGGCCTCTTACAGTTGAGGAGGCATCTTTCCTCTGGCCAAAGCCCAGGCCTTCCACATTTGTTCTAGATTACATCCTTTCATACCTTCTCTTCTTTTCCAGGACCTCCCTCTTGCAGTTATCCTCTCTGTCATCTGAACCGTCAAAGTCCCCCACTCTGCAACATCATTATCTTGAGCATTCAAACTCATCTAGCAACTACCATTTTGGCCAAACTCCATGAATGTCTGTATTCCCTTCTCTTGCTTCAAAACTAGTTGTGGTTCTTTTTATAGCTAAACACTTCAAAAACGAAAACAAGACTACTTAAGCTCAACTAACTTTTTTTTCTCATTCTCTGTTTCTTTTCTTGTTTAACTTTCACAACAATAAAATTATTTTTTGGATTATATCGTAATTTTTAAAAACAAACAACAAATTAAAGTATAAGGAAGAAGCCCCAAATAACCTTAACCTCATCTTTTTGAGATAACCACCATTAGCATTTTAGAAACACATCTGCCTGCTTCAGTTCTTGTGTCTATAATTTTACATTCATATTTCATCTTGCCAGTTTTTAAGAATGTATTGTTGTATTTCTTCCCCTCCCCTTTCAAAATGTCAGTGTCCCCTACTTGTGGTAGTCAATGTTAGCCACCTGGTCTGAATCCTTTTTACAAGTCTTCTTGTTCATCTAATTGCTTGCAAAGATACATATGTACGTTATACTGGTTTTCTGAATCTTTCTTAGCCCCACATAACAGTAAATAGCAGAAATTTCTCTAAGTTAACTGAGCTATATCAAATTGATTCTTTTTAACAGCTGCATAATATGGCATCATAAAAATGTAGCACAAATTATTCAACACCTCTCTAGTGACAGGTATTTACTTTGAGGGGAGCTTATGTGTTTTTTGTTGTATCAAACACTGATACAAACAAATTATCTTTACAAATCGAGTCCTTTATTTCTATGGAATAGATTTCCAAGAGTGAGAATACTGAGTTGGAGTATATATATTATATATGTGTATATAAATAGATAGATAGATATAGATATATATATATCCATATGCAATATAGATGTAATTGTTGAACACATTATCAGACTATTTTCACAAATGAGTACAATTTACCTAAAATATATGATAATGCCCAATTCTCTGCAGTCCTTATCATAGTAGGAATTTGAATAACATTAATTAAAATACTATATTCCAGGCATAATTCTAAATGTACTATATATATTAGCTCATTTAATAGAGACCC
This sequence comes from Tarsius wallacei, assembly GCA_963574415.1. Lineage (NCBI taxonomy): Eukaryota > Metazoa > Chordata > Mammalia > Primates > Tarsiidae > Tarsius > Tarsius wallacei. Next base: position 29,421 of record CAUYQG010040504.1, read on the forward strand.
AGCAGGCTGCCTGGTTTCATATCTGGTGTTCAGAATCTTGTGCTATTTTGCTTTAATTTTTTGCCAGTATGATGGGTATAACATGATATGTTCTGTTCCTTTAATTCCATTTCATTATAAATAGTAAAATGGTAGAATATCTTGTCAAATAGTTATTTCTCATTTAGGTATGTTCTTTAAGAAATTACTTATTCATAATTGTCTCAGTTAAGGATAACTTGAGCAGCCTTTAATAGAAAGCCCAAATAAGTGTGGTGTAACAGGGACTTATTATTATTATTTTTCATATAAACAAGTGCAGAGCTGAGCAGCCCAGCCCTGCTGCTGTGGCTGCCTTAGATGACCACTTGGGACCAAGGCTGCTCTGAGTTTCCTCTGCCTCTCTCTTTGGGACATGAACTCCTCCCTGCCCTCACAAGTTGTCTACAGAGCTCCAGTTATTCAGAGAAAAAACTAAGTGGAGAAGGGCAAAAGCACACCCTCAGAAGTCCACACACCAAGACCCCATGAGCAGGACATTACAGCTGCAGGAGTGAGTGCAACTCCTTAGCTAGACCCAAGCTTCCCTAAGTGCAATTGGCCTAGTAGTGGTAAGAAGGAGGGAGAGAATGGACACTGGGTAGACCAACTGGCCATTGCAATAATATTCTTTGCTCGTTTTTTTCTATTGGGTTGTTGTCTTATTGTTATGAATTTGTAATAACGCCTCCTCTATGTAGCTATTAATCCTTTACTTGTCATCTGTTTTGCATATATTTCCCTATAGCTCATTTGACTACTGACTCACTTGTGAAGTGGAAATAACTCTGATGAAGAAAAATACAGCAATAAAGGAGAATAGTAAACACAGAAAGAATTGAGAGTAGCGTGATCAAAGTCAGCTACTAAGAGAGTGATATTCCTGAAAGAACCTGAAGAACTATGGAAGCATTTGAGCTATTGAAGTATCTACAGGAAGAAATGTATAGGAAGAAGGTGTTGGAGAGCAAAGGACAGAGTGATGGGAGATACATCCTGGTAGATACACAAGAGTATTGATTTTTACTCTTGTTGATGTGAACATGCTTTGGGAGATTTTCTCTGGAGAGATCTGACCTAAGTGTTTAAAGGACAGCTCTGACAGACCGTAGGAAAGATAAGACACAAAATGGGAGACATGTTAGCAGGCTATTGAAGTAACCCAGACAAAAATATGTAAATGTATGACAAGTGGCTGGATTTTGTACATAATTTGAAGATAGACCAACAAATTTTACTGTTAGATTGGAGGTGGACTGGAATAGAAGAGAGTCAATAAAGACCTCAGGATGTCTGGCATGAGCAACTAGAATGATGGAGCTATCAGAAACTGAATTAGGAAAGTCTATGGATGAGGCAGATGTGGGAGGCTGAGAATCTGGAATTCGGGGGAGTGGCCAGAGCTATAGATATAAATGTGATGTTTTCAGTATAATAATGTTTTTCAGTGTGGTAAGATTAGGTAGAATTGAGAAGACAGTGAATTTAGTTAGAAAACAGAGAAGATCCAAAAACTGCTAGTAAGGGAAAAGGAAAAGCAGGCGAGTAACTGTGTTCTATATGGGAGAGTGCAACCACTCCCCGAGCTCAATTACCATTCATACCCCCAAAGACATCTGACTTTATATCTCCAGAAAAGGTGTCTTTCTTTCAACAGTCAGGATGCTTCCCAGCCCAATATACTGAGACTTCTACAACATTTTCATTAATCCCCTCTCCACACCTCTCCACTTCTAGGTTTCGCTAAAGTTGTTTATTGCTGGGGATTCTAAATGACCACTATACTTCTTCTTGCAATATTATCACTTTCATTTAAATAAATTTTATTTATCCTTTATGATGTACATTCTTAGGCTCTCTTTAAATTGAATAGTATATTCTACTAAATGTACACATTTCCTTTTATCTTCATCTTACCTTATCTCAGCATCTCTGTCTTTATCTATGCATTTGTTGTTTGACTAGAGGTACTGGGTTAATCTTTTATCTAAGTTACTCGTATCTGAACCTGTCTACATTTTACTCTGATACATCAGTGATGTTATCCGTGGTTTAGAGTTTTAGGGTTACACTGCCGATGTCCATTATATTGCTGTGTGCACATATTATAGAAGGAGAAGGAATAGACACTTTTCAATACTTCTACCATTCTTTATCTAAAGATAATAGAAGAGAGTTGGCACAAAAGGGATCCCAGGAGAAACAATTAAAATTCTCTAAGATAGAAGGAGGTGCAATCATCGAGATCCCAAAGCCCTTACACCAGGAAGTGCAGAGTTACGGATAAGCATTACTTGTATTCACATATACACATGCAAATATGAAAGTTTGGAGCAACCTAGACATGGCCAAGGTCTTGCCTAATCATTAACTTATTGTCCCCTTCTCAGAACTAGATTTGGGAAACCAACCAATTGTATATATCATGATCCAATCTATTATCCATATGGTAGTCATATAATGCAGTGATCTTCAAATTAATGTGAGCATGGCTCAGTGCAAACACACACACACACACACACACACACACACACACACATGCATCTAAGAAAGGTTTTTGTAAATCTCACTTTTGCTACAGAAAATGTTTTTCATATACTCTCTTCGATTTCTTTTCTTAGATTGCTGGTTACTCTTCCTTAAATTTATTATATTACATATTCATGATTGCAACCCACAATTTGAAAAAGAAATACTGATTTACAATGCTTTTTAGTATACTAAGGCAAAATAAAATAATAATAGGTAACATTTTCCAGAATGCATGCACAGGGAACTATGCTAAGCACTTTACATGAATTATATCATCTCATCCTTAAAATTACCCTAAAAGTTAAGCACTATTATTATTTCCTCCAGGATACAGAGGAGGATTTGAGTATTAGAATGGTCAGTTAGATCGCCAATGCTCACACAATATAACCGTATGGAAAAACACACAATGCTGATAATTGCTCTTATCTCCTATCTTATCCTCTGAAACACTGGAAAAATATGTCTCGAAAAATATAAAACTCTCTAAGATGCACTAAGTAAGCCTTAGGAAGGCTCTTCCTTCCCCGTGCATCCACCACCCCCACAGCCCTTCCAGCTCTCCTCTGAGGAGGAGCCGCATGTTCCTTTATGGTGTTTGATTCTCTTCTTGTGGTGCTCATTCTATATTTCTCTGTACATTGACTGGTGTCCTTTGTTTTCTTATCTTCTCTACTAACTCACAATGATCCTACATCCCTAACTTTCTTCATGACTTTTCTAATTAAATGTCTGCTGCTAACTAGCTAATTCTGAATTCCTGGTTCAAATTCTTGGAGGAAAAGAATCTAATTGGCTAAATTCATCTTCTCATAGTCAGTAATGGCATCAGATTGCACTTATTCTTGCAGTCATGAGTATGTGTTCCAACCTTGTATTTACAACAGTTGGGCACTTACCACATATATAACTCCCTATCTACCTTTCTCTCTTTCTCATTTCATTATAAGCTCCTTGAAAGCAACAGGTATGTCTTGTTCATCACTGTACCAACTAATCTTGATTAACAGGATACACTCGTATAAAGTAGACTTGAATTTAAAAGGAGTGAAATTGCTGCTAAAGTAGCAACAACAGGAGAGAGAGAAGGATAATGAAGCTGTGGAACAAGAAATTAGAAAGAGAGGAGGGGCAACAGAGAAGCTACATGGATAACAGGATGACATTCTGCCCTTACTAACAAAGCACTATCCAGGAAAGTATAGAACTGGGGTCATCTAGTAGCCCTGATCAGAGACCTTACACAGACCTCAACAGTTCTTCAGAGGAAAGAATGAAAGGTGGTGCCAAGGGGGTTGTTTTACCTAAGCAAGAGTATGGAAGTGAATAATGGAGAACTGTAATTGCCCCAAGCTCAAACCGCAACAGGCATGTATAAAGATGAATTCAATATGTTAAAAACACTCAGAAAAGCAGCATTGGTCAATTTGGCCAGTACTTCTGTGTTCGCCAAGCAATTTTCTGAGTCAAATGTTCATACTCAAGCTGTCTGGTTTGCATCACAAAAAAAGCCTAAGAAGCCAAGATATGTTGGACTCTGGGGAAGACAAAGGGTCAGAAGGTAAGTCATGTCCAGTTATTAACATGCCAGAATTGGCTCTCATGGACCAACCTCAGGTCTTAAATCAACCACAACTTCCAAAGCATAAGGAAACAAGAGGATAAATGAGTCCCTGACTGCCATAGTATCTCTCTTGTGTATCCTTTGAAAGCCAAGTAAAGGTGAGGCCTCTTATGTAAAAACTTCAAACTAAGAATGATAAAAGGAAACATGCATTGCTGTTGCTCCACATTCTGATCAGTATGAAAAAATCAAATTAACTTTATAGAACTAAGTTTTAGATGATACTGCATATAATCAAATGTAATGCACATTATATGCTTTTAAAATGGCATTGCCAGATAATAATGCTCCATTGCAATAATATTTGATTACATTTTCTCATTAGATAAACCACCTAGAAATATGTGTAATATATACACAAATAAATAGCAGAAATCTTGGAAACATTTTAACTACTCTTCTATTGCTAAACATAAATTGGCATTTCTTTTTCTTTCTTCCTACCTCCTAATTTTTTGCTTCCACATTTTTCACGTGTTTTCTTAGAGAATAATTCAGGTATGTGAACATTTCAAAAAGTTATATCCAACTGGTTTATTTATCAGCTGTCAGTTTCCTGCTTGTTTTGCCTGTTGTCACATTTGCTTATTAGGTAAATTCTGCCTTTGCATGTGTTTCTGAGAACAGAGCTGGTCTTGTGTCTGCCTCATCACTGTATCCATTGTCACTCGAACTGCACTTCTGTAGACCATCTCCCTCGATTTGCATAAGATCCTTTTGTTTTTCCTACCTCATCTCCTTTTTATGAGCTTTTAAGGATTAGAAAACCCACATTTCTTCATTGAAGCCCATCAAATTTTCAGTAGTTTCCATCATGCCACATGATTAAAACACAGCAAACCTTAAGTGCTCATGGTTGATTGCTGAGTCTTCCTTTAATTCCTTTGGAAATCATATAGGAAGTGATGGCTTATAAGTAGGTTCTCTAGAAGGTTTATGAATATATATATATCTACCTGGACCAGAGCAGAGATTACAGTGTCCCAGAGAGAGAATGCATCATAATGTGAACAAGAGTCTGGAAGAGTGAACAGATACCAATAGCTAGGATGTGTGCCAGAGAGAAGAAATGGCTGCAGGTTAAGCATCATGGTT
>CAUYQG010040507.1:0-36585 GCA_963574415.1 Tarsius wallacei
TAGTCCCAGCTTCTCAGGAGGCTGAGATGCAAGGATTGCCTGAATCCAGGAGGTCGAAGCTACAGTAAGCTGTGATCATGCCACTGCACAACAGTCTGGGTGACAGAGTGAGACCCTGACCCCAAAAAAAAAAAAAAAAAATCTCTAAGCCACAGAGATCCCTATTGTTTTTCCTGTGAGCTAGGAATGTAGTAATAGCACTTCTGGTACTATTAATTCTTCTTAATTTTCTATACTGAAGCACTTGCCTTCTTCCTTATCTCATTCACACACTTAAATCAGGTGTCAAGATTAAACAGGTAAGTGAAGCCCGTTGGCTTCACATGGCTCTGTATGACTTGTGGTAGTTATTTGGAAGGTAACAGAGTGGATGTATCTGCATTCTATGAGGAGCTGATGTTGAATCTTTGAGTTTACATACATACATCCCCTCTAAGAGAAGACAGTGTGTATGACCAGATACATATGGCATGTATCTGACAGCTTACAGACTAGTTTTATGATAGAAACACATTTTTTTCTTGAATCTTTTTTATTGCTTAACAAAATGTTTAAAGACAGTTTAATATTCCTGTGTGCAACCATTAGTGTTTCTTGTTTTGCTTTTTCTATCACTGAAAAAAAATTCCATTTGAGGCTGAGTTGTCTGTTTATTCTCATCTGTATTTATTATTATTATTGTTATTAAAAGATGGTCATTGAAACACAATACCTTGCAGTAAGTAAACTTTTTGTTTAATAAAATCCTGTAGTTTTAATGAGAAAGGGAGCTTGTTATGCTTAGTATTTCTGTGACAAATTGGTAGGAAAATGTATAGCCTCTGTTTGCAACAACGCATCAATAATTCATGCTGAGAGGAGGCCAGTCTTAATTATATTTTCTATGGAGGCACATACTTTGAAATAACTTGGGTACAGATTTTACACAAATCTTCTGCAGTTGCTTTGGTGGACAAAATATATTTTAATTTTAAATAAGGGACATCTATTAACCTGTCACTATGCTAATAAAAATCTTTCTAAATATTCTTATATAGGAATAACAATAATAGCACATTGTAAGTGTTTCCTTTTCAAATAAATGCATGACATTAAAGAAAAATATTTTAAAATTCAGAAAGGAAGGGAGATGGATCTGTAGTCCTATCATTCTGGCCTGTTATTAATGTTAATCCATGCATTGAAATATCTTTTCTCTCTCTTTAAAAAATATGTACACAAGTTTGAGGAGTCTTTTTTTTCATGGCTGAAATCAAATGTCTTTATAATGTACGCTGATCAAGCCCCCTTATGATAATGATACCTGCAGCCATGAGTTAACGTGTACTCTGACTAGGTAAGAAGAGAAATAATGAGGCATCTTTTCCTAAGAATCTGTAGAGAGCAAATAACCAGTGCCTCCTATTTGTAAAGGAAAGAAGAGGATGGAGGTGAGACCTTCGTGAACCTGCTGTTGTTATCTGATCTCAGCCGAGGGTGGTCAAGCAATTGCATATTCTTGGCATGACTCTATTGTAACAATGTGCGCTATGTATTTTTAATGAAGGAATTTAACAAATGCAATTGTTACAGTAAAGATAGGTGTCTGTGTGACTTTTCTGTCTCTTGGCTTCTTTTTCATGCACAGCACTTAATAGATGAAGCAGAACAGGTGGTAATTGCCGTTGGTGCACTGAGACTTGTGAATAGCATCTGTTTATGTCTCTTTCACCATCAAATGGTTAGGCTAACCTCTTCACTACTTTCCTATGTAAATGATAAAAGTCTATCATGAGTCATTATAAGGTGCTAATTTATACCTTTTTCTAACATGATGAAATAGGTGAAGAAAATCCATCTGGTGATTACACGTGACTGATTTGAATTGAACAAAGAAGGCATCATACTTCCGAGGTTATTATGGATTATTGGATCAAATAATATGTACCAAAGCACCAATTCCAAGCCAGAATTTTTCCTTAAATAGGTGCATTAGTTAATGTAGAGTCTGGATTTTGGGTTTGACACTTAAAAACTGATACTTCTAATTATGTTAGACAATAAAACTTCCAAACCCTTATGGTCTTCATATTTCTTAAAATTATTTGGTTTTATTAAAGGCCACTCTTGAATGTCATGGTGTGGCATTTGTTTATGTTTGTAGATGTAAATTCATATGTATGTTTTAAAATCTTTACTATGGAAAGTTTCAAGCATATAGAAGATTATATAATTAACTTCCATGTTCTCATCATTTAGCTTCAAAAATGATCAATTCATGGCCAATCTTATTTCCTTCTTTACACCAATTCCCTCCCTCCCATAGGCATTTTGAAGAAAACTGCAGATATATCATCTGTAAATATTTTAGTGAAGTATATCTAGAAGTCAAGCATTCCCCTTTTAAAACATAACTATAGGCCGGGCGCAGTGGCTTAAGCCTGTAATCCCCACACTTTGGGAGGCTGAGGTGAGGGATTGCCTGAACCCACGGGTTCGAGACCAGCCCGGACAACTTGTTGAGCCCTCATCTCTACAATAAATAGAAAAATTAGCCAGGTGTGGTAGTACGTGCCTGTAGTTCCAGCTGCTTGGAAGACTGAGGTAGAAGGATTGCCGGAGCCCAGCAAGTTGACGCTGGTGTGACCATGAGCGTGCCACTGCATTTGAGCCTGGGTGATGGAGTGAGACTCCCAACTCAAAACAAAAAACTATAATGCATCATCACACCTAGCTCCCTAAAAATTTGATAATTTCTTAATATTATCAGCTATCCAGTCAGTATTTGCATGGTTTTTGTTGCCCACTAATTTTTTTTAACTATTTGAATCCAGATCCAAAAAATATCCCTATGCAGTGCTTAAGATAGGGATATTTTCCTTTTTTCTTTTTTTTTTTTTTTTTTTTGAGTTAGAGTCTCATTCTGTCACCCAGGCTGGAGTGCAGTGTCATGCTCACGGCCACCACAGCCTCAATCTGCTGGGCTCAGGCGATCCTTCCACCTCAGCCTTGAAAGTAGCTGGAATTGCAAGTGCATGCCACCATGCCTGGCTAATTTTTTTAAAAAATCAGTTCTGGGTTTCTTTGAGTCCCCTTCATAGATACGTAGTTTTTCTTTATTATTATTATTATAAAGATGTGGGGTACAAGTCAGTGTTAGGTATACAAACGTTAATTATGCAGGTACCCTTGATGAGGTATGCTCCTCCCTCCACTAGCAGTTTCCCTCAACTGCCAATCCCACTCCCCCTCCCCTGACAGTGTCACATTACTGCCAATTGCTTTCTTATAGTAGTATAATTGTTCAAGGTCCGCTTATGAGTGGGAACATACGGTACTCTGTTCTTTGTTTCTGTGAAAGATCACTGAGTATGATCAACTCTAAATCCATCCAAGTTGCTGCAAAGTCCGTAAGTTTGTCCTTCTTTATGGCTGCATAATATTCCATTGTGTATATGTACCACATTATTTTAATCCAGTTCAGCTTCGATGGGTAACATGGTTGGTTCCATGTTTTTGCTACTGTGAATAGAGTGGTAACAAACACGTGGGTGCAGGTATCTTTTTGCTAGAATAATTTGAGTTCCTCTGGGTATATTCCCAATAGGGGAATTGCTGGGTCATATGGAAGGTCAATTTCTAGTTCTTTCAGAAACCGCCACACTGTCTTCCAAAGAGGTTGCACTAGTTTGCATTCCCACCAGCAGTATAGAAGTGTTCCTTTTTCTCTGCCTCCTCACCAGCATCTGTTGTTAGTTTTGTTAATGATGGCCATTCTTACTGCAGTTAGGTGGTATCTCAATGTGGTTTTGATTTGCATTTCTCTGATGGTGAGTGAGCCTGGGCACTTTTTCATGTGTCTGTTGGCTGTCCGTATATCATCTTTTGAGAAGTGACTATTCATGTCTTTTACCCACTTTTTAATGTGGCTGTTTGTTTTTTATCCTTTCAGCGTGTTTGAGTTCCTTGTAGATCCTAGATGTTAGGCCTTTGTCAGATATACAGTTGGCAAATATTTTTTTCCCATTCTGTGGGCTGTCTCCCTGCTCTCTTGATGGTTTCTTTTGCTTTGCAGAAGCTTGTCAGTTTGATGAGGTCCCACTTGACTATCTTATTTCTTAAGGTATGGGCATTTAGGGTTCTGAATAGGAATTGGTTGCCAGTTCCAATTTCCATAAGGGTGTCTCCTGCGTTTTCTAAGATTCTTATAGTTTGAGATTTTACATTTAGGTCTTTGATCCATTTAGAGTTGATTTTTGTGTATGATGATAGGTAGGGGTCTTGTTTCAATCTTCTGCATGTGATCAGCCAGTTTTCCCAACACTGTTTACTGAATAGGTTCTCTTCTCCCCAGTGGTTGTTATTGGAGACTTTCTCATCTTTCTCAACTCAAAGATCGATGAGTTGGTTGATAAATTGAGGCTTTACTTCCGGAATCTCAATCCTGTTCCATTGGTCTGTGTGCCTGTTCTTGTACCAGTACCAGGCTATTTTTATTACTGTGGCCTTATAGTAAAGTTTGAAGTCTGGAAGTGTGATACCTTCTGCTTTGTTTCTTTTGCTAAGGATTGTTTTGGCTATTTGTGGTCGTTTATGTTTCCATATGAATTTCTGTATTGCCATTTCCAGGTCTGAGAAGAATGATGTAGGTAACTTAATTGGTATTGCGTTGAATCTGTAGAGTGCCTTTGGTAGGATGGACATTTTAACAATGTTGATTCTTCCTATCCATGAGCATGGAATATTTTTCCATTTGTTTGTGTCTTCTTGGATTTCTTTGAGAAGTGTTTTGGAGTTCTCACTGTAACAGTCTTTCATTTCTCTGGTTAGGAAGATATCAAGGTCTTTCATTTTTTTGTGGCTATTGTGAATGGAATTGTACTTTTTATTTGGTTCTCTGCCTGCTTGTTGTTGGTGTATAAAAATGCAACTGTCTTTTACACATTTATTTTGTACCCCAAGACTTTGCCATAGTCTTTTATCAGTGCAAGCAGGTTTTTGACAGATTCTCTTGGATTTTCTAGGTATAGGATCATATTGTCAGCAGAGAGGAATAACTTAACTTCGTCTTTTCTTGTTTGGATACCCCTGATTTCCTTCTTGCCTAATTGCTCTACCTGGGACTTCCAACACAATGTTGAACCAAAAGGGTGAGAGTGAGCAGCCTTGCCTTGTTTTGTTTTCAGGGAAAATGTTTCCAGTTTCTGTTCATTTAGCAGATGAATAGATTATTTAGGGAAGAACTGACACTGTCAGAATTTTGAATCTTACCATTCAAAAACACTGTGTGCATCTGTTTATTCATGTTTTCTTTTGTCTTCCAATAAAATTTTATGGGTTTCTTCACATTACTTATTTTCCATCTACAGATTTTAAATGTACTTTAATTGACTTTTGTCTCTAGACTTCCTCATCCATGACTAGTCTCCTGGGTTCTTCCTGTCCCCCTTAATTTGGGGGTCCAGAGTGCACAGGAGAGGCACAAGGGAGAAAGAAAGTTCCCCAGAAACAAGGTGGAGTTTATCTGCAAGGGATACTGGGCTTAGTGCTGCTTTCTTCCTCCCATCCCCAGATACAAATATTCAGAGTGTCAGAACATGTTTTTTTCATGGGAAACTAAACCCTGCCCCTCCACATCTGTGGCCAGTGTGGTCTTGGAGCCAGTGGGTGTCCAGCTGCTTTCTGGACACCCACATTGGCCAAGCATCTCAGCTTATGACACTAAATGCAAAAGGGCTGGTGAACATGGATGGACCCAATAGGTGTCCCCACAGTCCGGAGTGGTGAACAGAGAGTTGCACATCTCCGTCTTTCAGGTTGGGGCCAGGCCTGGAAATTCGGATGCCATAAGGTCACCATCTTCATAATCCTCCTCAAGAAGGCCTTGTCCAGCCTCTGAGGCAGCTCTATGTGACTCCAGCCATAGCACCTGCTGCTTCTCATGCTCATAGTGACACATGGGAGCTGGATACCAGCCGCTGGTCCCTGTGATATGGGGGAAAAGAGAAGTCTGGATTTTTTTGCTACTGTAAATAAAATAGTTGCATGACATTTTCTTGATAGTACATTGGATTACTAGTTTTTCACCTATGCATTCAATAAGTATTCGTTCAATGTTTGTTACATGGAGTATTGAGCAATTCTAATTGTCTACTGTAGGTATACAGACAAATGATTGATTTTCATATTGATAATCTCTATACGAGAAGCAATAGGATGAAATAACAGGGAATAAATTTTAACAACCACGGGCAGATGGATAGATAGGCCAAAAAGTGTAAAGGCAAAACAAAGTACTTAGAAACACTGCTTGAGCACACTTTAAACCATATTTCTAGTGTTTCCCAGATAAAGCCACAAAGGAGAAATTTCTTTGCCATCAAGTGGTAGAAAAGGCTTTCCCTCCCTGGGGTCGTGTGATTTCCCCCAGAAAGAATCAAACATATGCAATTGTGCATATCCTTCTGCCACCTACCCACCCACTCACCCCTCTCTTTTGTATTAGGTATCATAAGCTGAGATGCTTGGCCAATCACAGCAGCCTCACAGTTCATCATCTGTACTCTTTCCTCTCACTTACCTGATTTGGTTTTTGCTTTTGTTTAATGCTTTAAACGTGTATTTCCCATAAATTGCTAAGGAGCAATGCAAGGTAGGAGGAGAAAATATCTGTGACGTGAGTTAGTACAAAACAGGTTTGAAGGGGATTGTTCCTCCAGACTCCTAAGACTCCCAAGGACAAGGTCCATCATGTGGGTCCCCTCCTCCTGCCCACCCCCTGCCCTGCCTGGGTCCAGCCAGGGTCCCGTCAGGCCGAGCTTTTCTGATGGACTTCAGCCTGTCCCCAGGTCACCCCTGACTTCCCAGCAGTCACAAAGGACAGCAAGGCCTTGAATCCTTTCACCGTGAAGAATGAAGACAGAAGTATTTCTTGAGTTTATTTTTTTCTTTTCTTTTCTTTCCCCTCCTTCCCTTCTCTTCCTTCCTTCCTTCTTTCCTTCCATGTTTGTAAGGAGAAAAGGGACAGAACCTTCTTTCAAGGCCTAAAACTGTTTTAAAAGTTGCGTGCTCATGGCAAACAGCTTTTCTCATTCTGTTTATGTGTTTCTGTCCCACAATTTTGAGTGACTTAGATAAAGAAGGAGAAGGGGGAGGGGGAGGAGAAGGGGAAGGAAGGAGAGGAGGAAGAGGAGGAAGAGGAAGAAGAAGAAGGAGGAGGAGGAGGAAGAGGAGGAGGAGCGGGAAAGATCCAGGTCTAGAGGAGGGTGTGTGCAGGGTGGTACATTGTGAGGCATAAATAATACAAAATGCCAGAAGTTGAGAATGAATTTCAACCTAAGCCATGGGCTTGCATATTTCCCATTTCTCTGCATTCTCCTGGTCCCCTCTGCGTGTGCCGCCCTGCCCCTGCCCCCACCCAACTCGGTTTTTCTATTGCAAATGACAGGGACAGGATTGAATGAAAGCAGAAGCTATTTCCTCTGCTCAGAACTGTAGGCAACTGCATCACAATTTGAGGGACTTTGCACAATTAACACCAGTAGTGAAATAAACAAGCTTATCTGATTCGTGTAGTTTGAGCACAAGAAAATTACAAAATGATACATAAAAATAAGGCTGTTTATTGTTCTTCTGTAAAAGCTATCACTAGATGAATAACAGGCATTTAAATTTTTATATCATAAGACTTGAGCAAGAGTACAATAACAAAGGATTTACAGGGGGAAAAAAATGATTGAGACAACTTCTGCAAGTAGATTTTTGACCCTTGAATAATTCAGAACCCAGAACCCACTAGAGCTACATTCCATCAGAGATGGAGAGAAACAATTCTCTCACTACAAGAATCTCTAAAAGAATGGACTGAAAAAGTTTCAACCAAAGTAACTAAAAGGGAAATTTCCCATCGAGTTTATTGAATGACAGGCATTGTTACTTAACTGGAATCCTGTGTTTGGTTCAGATTGCAGGGTAGTGTGTTTTTTCTTTTTTTTTAAAGCTGTTGGCATCCAACATTGCATGGAAAGGGAGAACTTCCTTCTAGCCATTTTTTCCAAAGTCATCTGTATTTAACATTCAGCTTAATAAAGAATTCTCCCCTGACCACCCGCTGCCCCAGCATCATTATTCTTTAATACCTACAAAAGTAATACATGTACATTGTAAACATTTTGAGAAATTCTGAAAGTTACAGGGAAAAAACATTCAAATCACTTTTTTCCCTGAACCCACCAATAACAGATTTTAGTGCTTAGTCTTCTAGTCTGTACTTGACAATAGATATTCATATTCTTCACAAAAATGAGAACATGCCATTTTTGTTTTTTCACAAGCCATTAAAAACCTTCGTCACTATCATGTTTGCAGTTAGGTCTCATCGGACGCTGCACCACCGTGTTTCTACCCATGCTTCTCTCCTGGGCATTTGGGCTCTTCCTGATGGCTGTTTTAAACATGTTGAAGACCCAAAGGAGGTGGTGTCTAACTTAGCTCATTTTAGCACAACGTTTCTACCTCTGCGACCAAGACTCCTCCTGTAGCATAAACCTGATGGAAAAAATAAATAAATAACAGGGAAATATTTCATGCATTTTGGGGGAGTGTTGGCTACACTACACTCTAGTGCCACTATTAAAATTTCAACAGCTGACACCTCATTGGTTAGCTGTACATGCAAACAACCCACATATGGGGGAAATTCTCTCTTGAAACTTGAACTTGGTAATATTCTCAATGAAAGTGCACAGTCCTTCTTTCTCTAAAGAGTAAGAACACTGTGTATATGTACCACATTTTTTTAATCCAGTCCTCTTTTGATGGGCAGCATGGTTGCTTCCAGGTTTGTGAACAATGCTGTGATAAACATACGTGTGCAGGTATCTTTTTTATAGAGTGATTTGTGTTCTTCAGGGTTAATCTATTTCTATATTCATATATTGGTCATTTCATGGTACTTGTTGAAGGCCTACTATGTAAATGGCATTGAGCTGCATGCTGTATTTTTATTACAAGATGCTGACATTAATTAGTGAATTACCAGCTCCTGTTCCTTTTGTGGATCTTAGGAAACAATGTGCTAATTTTAGTTAAATTTCCAGCCTCCCCTCCATACTATACACCATGCAGGCACACCTTGTGGTGGATCTGGAACAGATACTAGTTCATGGCCATGTGTCCTCAATGTATTTATTTTTTTAAAGTCCTGTATTAGTTTCCCAGGGCTGCTGTAACAAACTGCACACACTCATTGACTTAAAACCACAGACCCTTGTTTTCTCGCAGTACTGGAGGCTAGAGTCTGAAATCAAGGTGTCAGTCGGGTGGCTCCTTCTGAGGGGTCCGTGCTCCCCCAGCTCCCATGGCTGCCGCACTTCCTGGGGTTCCTGGGCCATGGCTGCACCATGCCAGCCTCTTTATCTGTGTGGCTTTTCCTCCTCTGCATGTCTTGCATCTCTCTGTCCTTTATCTTATACAGACACTTGGCATGGTTTAATGTTTGTCTCCTCTAAGACTCATGTTGAAATGTAATTGCCATGTTAATAGTATTAAGAGGTGGAAGTTTTCAGAGGTGACTTGGCCATGAGGAATTAATGTCATTGTAAAAAGCTGAGTCCAGTCCCCTTTTGCTTCTTGGCTCTTCTACCTTCTGCCATGGGAGGACTCAGATTCTGGCTCCTTGATCTTGAGCTGCCCAGCCTCCAGAACTGTAAGAAAACACATTTCCATTCTTTGTAAATTACCCAGTCTCAAGTATTCTGTTACTGCAGCACAAAACAGACCAAGACAATACAGGTTATTGATTTATTGATTTAGGGAATGACTAAATCTAAGACCATTCTGATATCCTTGACTTAATGACATCTGCAAAGATCCTGTTTCCAAATAAGAGCACATTCACAGGTATTAGCGGTGAGGATTTGGACATATGTTGGAGGACATAAATTTAATACTAGTCTATAAGTCTTATCTAAAAAAGTATACTATGGACTGAATGTTCGTGTTCCCCCAAAATCCATATGTTGAAATAATCATCCCCATGTGGTGGCATTACAATGAGGGGTCTTGGGGAAGTAATTGAATCTGAAGGTTGAGTTCTTATGGGGATTAGTGCCCTTATAAAAGACATTCCAGAGAGCTCCCTCACCCTTCCATCACGTGAGGAAACAGTGAGAAGGTACCATCTCTGAGCCAGGAATGCAGCCCCCACCAGACACCAAACCTGCAGTCTCCTTGAGTTTAGACTTTTGGCCTCCACAGCTGTGAGTAGTGAGTAAGCTACTGAGTATATGACGTTTTGTTATAGCAGCCTGAGCAGATGAAGATAACATTTAAAGAAATTTCTAAAAATTAAAGGAAATCATATATTTTTGGAAAAAATTTTATAGTTAAACTAATTCGGATTTATTTTCCAAACTATCTTTTTTATTCAGTTTAACTAGTAAGAATGGAATTTAAGAGCATTGCAAACTTTTAAAAGAAGCTTTTGAATAGGAAAGTTATTCTAAAATTTTAATAGTTTATAACTATGTAAACATGACCTATCGACACCTTTGACATGTGCTATGATAGATACTTGGAGCTCCTCTCTGAATGAGGTGGTATGATCATGTGAAAAATGCCAGCATTTTTAAAAAAATAAAGCAATGTATTCTGAAATTTACCATGCAGCTAATCAATAATTTCCAAAATTATTAAAGCAACCCAAAAGGTTAAAATCAGTTCTATTTATTTGACAATATTTGGATGCACATAAGTAAGTGACTTTTTTGCAGTTTTGAACACCGCTTCCCCAGCGCCACTACTACAAACAAAATAATGAAATTTTTGTTTTTTTTTCTCTAATTTGTTTCTCTGTATCTAGTCGTGTACCCAAAACTCTATCTACCAATTCAAACCCACCCGTCATATTCACTTCTCTTTCAGAGCTTGCTATTACAACATCTTGCTACTTTTAGATAGAAAATCAAATTCTCATGTGTTGGAAAGGTTTGAGCCCTTCCTATATGTTGCCTAGGAAATTCATGAGGTAGCTCAAGTATACACTAGTTCCTTTAGAAGCCAAATGCAAGTGAACTGTGCACATTGAATTCTCTTGAAATATTTGGTTACCATACTCAACATATTGTTCTTACACTCAGTATACAATATATTCACATATGTGAGTACAGTTCTCAGTATCAGCAGCTTAGTGGAGTAGGCAGCACCCTAGAGACATATTCTCTCACTTGATGAAAAAGTACCTTCTTGGCTCATGGTTTTCTTAATGTAGGCACCTTGGCTTGTTTATTTTATGTGCTTAGCACAGTGTGACAAGGAAAACACCTTCAGTAAGCATTTTTCAATATACATTAAGGTATTTGGATTTTATTATAAACTTAACACTGTTTGATCCATTAAATAACAACCTTAATTCAAGTCTAATCTTTGATCACATGCCTTTCTTCTCTAGTTGTGCAACTGCACTCAGTTCTTATTTCCTACTTCAGCTCTGCATCTTGATATTTCCCTTCTACGTTAGTCTGCTCAGGCTGCCAGAACAAAATACCATAGACTGGATGGTTTAAGCAACAGGACTTTATTTCTCACAGTTCTGGAGACTGGAAGTCTAAGATCAAGGAGCTGGGTAATTCATTTCCCTGGTGAGGGCTCTCTTCCTGACTTGCAGACAGCCACCTTCTCCCTATGTTCTCATGTGGTTCTCACATGCCCCATCATCCCATTGTGGGGCCCCACCCCCATGACCTCATTTAAACCTCATCGCCCCTCAAAGGCCCTACCTCCTAATACCATCACATTGGGGGTTAGGTCTTCAACACATGATTTTTTTCTTGAGTTGGGGGAGCAACTTTAATTCATAGTACTTACAGAATAAATTTTTTTGAAAATTAAAAAAAAAAATGAATGAACTCAAGTTTGTGTGTGTATTTCAACGGATTTTGTTTGTCCTGAAGTCAACTTTGATATTAATAGTCATTCTAGCTTTATTTTGATTAGTATTTACATGTTATATCTTCCTCTGAACTTTATTTGAATTTATCTGTGTCATGATATTTTAATTTGTGGGGTATTTATAGATAGCCTAAGTTGGGTCTTATCTTTTTTGAGTTGGAGTCTTACTCCATCTCCCAGGCTGGAGTGCAGTGGCATGCTCACGGCCACCCCAGCGTTGACCTGCTGGGCTCAGGTGATCTTTCTGCCCCAGCCTTCCAGGTAGCTGGAACTACAGGTGTGCACTACCATGCCTTGCTAATTTATCAATTTATTGTAGAGACGAGGTCTTGCCAAGTTGTCCAAGCTGGTCTTGAACCCGTGGGCTCAGGTAGTCCCCTCACCTTGGCCTCCCAAAGTGCTGGGATTACAGACTTGAGCCACTGTACTCGGCCAGGTCTTATTCTTCACTGTGACAGTCTCTCTATTACTTGGAGTGTTTAGAACTTTTATATTTAATTTGATTATTGGTTTATTTGGATGTAGCCTACCATTTTGTTTTTTCCTCTATTTCACCTTTTAGATTTTTAAAATATTTTTGTTGAATTCTATTTTAATTTATCTATTTTTCAACCATATTTTTTTGTACAGTGGTATGTACCTGTGTGTGTGGCACTTCCAGGGATTGGAATATATATGCCTAATATTTTATCAGGCTTTTGGGAGTTGATACTTTAGTACTTCCTGTGAAATGTAGAGACCTTATCCTGGCATTGGTCCCTGTGCCCTTCCCATTTTATATTGTAGTTGTCATGATATTATTTCTACATATGTTCCAAACTCTGTCACATAATGTTATAATTTTTATTTTAACAATTATACACATTTTAAAGGACTTTAGTGGAATATAATAGAGTATTATGTTTACCTAGACATTTACCATTGCTTTTGCTTTTTCTTATTCCTTAAGATTCAAGTTTTCCGTTAGTGAAATTTCTTTTTTCTTTTCTTTTTTTTGGACCTTGATAATTTTCTTTAGCATTTGTTTTAATGTACTTCTACTGGCACAATGAATTCTCTTAGTTTTCTTTCATCCTAGACTATCTTTATTTTGCCTTTATTTCTAAAGCGTATTTTCAATGGGTATGGAATTCTTCACTCACAGTTCTTTTCTTACAGCACTTTAAATGTGTTGTTTACTGTTTTCTGGCTGCATTTGTCTCTAATGAGAAATCTGAGGCATTTCAATAATTGTTTTCCTATACAAGGAGGGGTCCTCCCCCAAACCAGAATTTATTTATTAAAAATTGTGTATTTATTCTTACATGTTTACACTCTAGTCATCTTCATATACTCTCTGTTTGATGCAGCGCACCTATCGAGTCACTTTTTCCACTGCTCAAAACAGTTTTTGAACTTGTCAATTTTGATGCCTTTTAGTGCTTCTGCCATTTTTTGTTTCACCTCTTCCACATCAGCAAAACATTTCCCTTTGAGGACTTTTTTCATCCAAGGAAACAACAAAAAAAGCTGGTTGGGGCGTGAATAGGGAGCGTCGTGCCATTTTTGGTCAAAAACTGCTGAACAGTAAGTGCTGTGTGGGCAGGTGCATTGTCATGGTGGAAAACTCAGTCTCCTGTTTGCCACAAGTTGGGATGTTTCTTCCACAAATAGTGATGCAATCTTTTCAAAACTTCCAGATAAAAACTTTGGTTGACAGTTTGATTCAGAGTGTGCTACAAGGGGCCTGCCCTCCAAATAATTCTGATTTTTGGGGGGTGCCCCCTCGTATACCTAATTTATTTTTCTGGTTGCTTTCAATATTTTCTCTTTAATTTTTCAGGATTTTGAGTTTGATCTGTCTAGGTATAGTTTTCTTTTAATTTATCATGTCTGGGATTCACTGAGTGTTTTGAATCTGATGAAATTATGTCTTTTACCAGTTTGAGAAATTTTCTGTAATTTTTTTCAAACGTTTTTTTCTATGGGATAAATGATGAGAGAAAGATGTGTATGAAGAAAATATACAATAAACGAATAAATCATTCTGTATTTAAATCCCAGTGTAGCACTCATTTCCAAAAATTGCTGTTTCCATTTGAAATACATCAGTTTCTTCCAGTGTAGTTTCCATTTTATCTTTCATAACCTTTAGGAAGCAATTATATTCTGTATTTGTTAGGTATGAATTTCTATGATTGGTAGTTTTTTGTTCGAATTCCAAATGGTCAACAACAAAAGGTCTAAAATAAAATGTCCAAGGAAATTCAGAATGGGTGTGATAATAAACCTACTTGAAATGTACAGGTAAATTAATTTTATTTTTCCTGACTTGTAAGTAAGAGGGAAAGGAAATATTGGTATTTTCTGAGTCAGTATGTTCTTTATAAAAATAGTTTCAGGCCGGGCATGGTGGCTCAAACCTGTAATCTTAGCACTTTGGGAGACCGAGGTTAGGGGATTGTCTGAACCCTTGGATTCGAGAACAGCCTGGGCAACTTGGTGAGACCTCATCTTTACAATAAATCAAAAAATTAGCTGGACATGGTAGCTCATGCCTGTAGTTCCGGCTACTTGGAAGGCTGAGGCAGAAGGATTGCCTAAGCCCAGCAGGTCGATGCTGGGGTGACTGTGAGTGTGCCACTGTATTCCAGCCTGGGCGATGGAGTGAGACTCCAACTCAAAAAAAAAAAAAAAAAAAAAAAAGGTTTTACTTATATAAAGAAATGTCTTTGACTTTTCTTGGAATTTAAGACAAATTATATGCATGTGTGCATTTTGGATTTTTTTTTTTTTTTTGAGTTGGAGGATGTATTGCCTAGGCTGAAGGGCAGTGGCACGCTCACAACCACCCCAACCTCGACCTGCTGGGCTCAGGTGATCCTTCCACTTCAGTCTTCCAAGTAGCTGGGACTACAGGTGCGTGCTACCAACATATGGCTAATTTTTGATTTATTGTAGAGATGAGGTCTCGCCAAGTTGCCCAGGCTGGTCTTGAACCCGTGGGTTCAGGAAATCCTCTCACCTTGGCCTCCCAAAGTGCTGGGATTATAGGCGTGAGCCACTGCGTCCGGCCTGGATATTTTTGAAATCATTTCCTCAGTTCTAAGTTGTTTTTAAAAAAATTGTATTTTGCTGGTAAAATTCCTGTTTAGTTGCCTGCAATGACAAATATAATAATGTTAAATTTGAGTAATATGTGAGTTATAAACGACATGAATTGTTAAGTTCTAGCAAGTTCTTAAAATTTATTTTAGAATAAAGATATGGCAGTAAACATTGTAGCAGCTTCAGTGACAAAACAGGGTAGGTTTTATATATGGCAAAATTCTTACTGTTGTTTTAAGTGGAGACATTTTATGGAGGTATGATGACAAGGGTGTAAGTGGCCGATTAGCGACTTTTTAACTCTACCTAGAAGTACTTACTGTACACAGGGAACACAGCACCAACCTCACTTTTCTCCTGCTGGACCCTCAGCTGCCTACTTCTCTTGTGATCTCTAGGCTGTCACATCTTAGATCCATTGTGGGATTCATGGCTGCTGCAGCCATCAAGGCTTTCCTCCTTCCCACGCTGTGGTTCTGTGGCCCTCGCAGGAACCTTCACTTCTCCTTTCCCTCCTGCACCGTAAGTCCCTTCCTTCCTGTTTCCCCATAGGTTTTCTTGCTGTCCTCATTTGACCGCCGAGGCTACCCAGAATTCTGCTTTCTGCCGTCTCCTTTAGTCATGCCGCTACTCTTTGTGGCTGTCTTATTTACTACCCGTCCTTCAGAGATGATCTACATCCTGGTTGCTAGCCTTTATCTCTGCAAGTTACGCTTATACTTCTAACTTTACACTTGATGTTCAGCATTGTTTATCAGGTTCCTCCACCTGCCTCTGGAATTCTCCTGCTCTACAGTTCAGTCAGGGAATGTCTCCTCTCCTTTCTCATTATTTAATTATCTAGATCTGCATGATCTCCTGCCTGATAAGTAGCAACTGGTCTCCATGACCAACAATTCTCTTTTTCTTCATTGTTGCCAAGGTTATCTTCTTCAAATTCAGGGCCAATGCTGGCTGTGATGGAGTAGATGGGAACTGACTAATGCCCCTCTCAGAACTACTATTATTAGTAATACTCCCCCAAAATAAACCAAAAAACCCCACTAGAAGTCAGTTTAAAGGTAACTAGGATTAGAGATGCATGCAGCAGCTGCTTTTTCTCTGAAGGTATTTTTCTTTCAGGCAAAGGTCACACAGAGGGATGAACTGTGTCTGGGGTGGGGGGTAAAAGGTGAGGCTATGCATAAAAATTGGCAGCTTTTGTTGATATTGTAGGGATGGAGAGACAAAAACCCAAAGATTTGGGCAATGGGGGGTCAAGTGCCATGCCCAATACTGCCAGTTTTCCTCTGAGCGCATCCTATTGAATTCTAGAGCTGAGCAGGGCAAGGAGCTGATAAGCTCAGCAAGAAGCCTTAAGTGAGCAGAATGGGTTTTCAGCAATCTCACAGGGCTCAGAGTTCAGTACCTGTTGGTGGAGTGGGAGTTTCCAGTGAGCATCTCTGCGCATCCCTGAGTAGACTAGGAGTTGATGAAGCTCACCCCAGCCACAGTCCAGCCTTGAGTCTACTCAGTTGTGATTAAAGTCAAGAAGTCTTTTCTGCGTTGTTGGCTCCACTTCTAGAGTACATTAACATAATTTGAAACCTCAGGAGATTTTTACACACAGTATTCAACATTCAGGCAAAAGGGTACGAGTGCATAAAGAGATACAGCCAAGAACCAGGAAAAAAAAATAGAAACAGCACCATGGATATCTAGATATTGGACTTAGCAGACAAGGATTTAAAAATAACGATGATTAATATATTCAAGGAAATCAGGGCAAGTTGAAGACCATAGCTATAAGAATGGAGAATTTCATCATATAACTGGAAACTTCTAGAACTGCAAGATGTAATAATTGAAATTAAGGGTGTAAAGACAGAAATGTCAAAGTAGGAGGATGGGAAATGAAGCTGATATGACAATACTTCGTGTAAAGTAACTCTAAGGCTTAACCCATTACTAGAAAAGTGAGGAACTTTTAATAAGGATAAAAGATGGCAGTCTGCATAGAGAATATCATAGTTCTAAATCTGAATGTACCCAATAACATAGTTTGAAAATATATAAAGCAAAAGTTACATAGCTCTAAGAAGAAAAAGAGACATCTTCAATCAAAATAAAAAACTTTAACCAACTTCTCTAAATGACTGGAAAGCAAACAAATTATTGCTGATTATGACACTTTTTGTTTTGAATAGTCTGCTGATTCTCTAATATCACATAGAATGTAGACAAAGATCATTTGTGTGGCATATGAGACTTTCACAGTGTGCCTCCAACTTGCCTATCCCATCTACTTTCCTCTCTTTCTGTTTCTTCTATGAATCCTATTTTCTGTTCCACTGTGTCATATAACTACTGCATATGACAATTCTTTTTATAATACAAAAAGATGAAGATAAATCAAAAGCATTCTCACAGAAAGAGACTACACTAGAAATTTTTTTTTTTTAAACAGGTGACAGGTAATGATATATTTACAAATTAGCTAAAAGAAACTAAGAAAACACATAAAATGCCACAATTAAAGTAGAAACAGAAGAGTTCAGAAATTGAAAGCAAATAGGAGTATGTAAAGTGAGAAATGATGAAAGTTAGGAAAGCATTAGAAAAAAATTTCAGAAATAAAGGCCAGATGAAAAGGAATGCAATAGGAAGTAGATCCTATAGAGAACACAGTAGGAGAAAAGAGAATACAAAGGAGTAAGGTAAATAAAGGAAATGATGCATAAAGAAAATGATTAAAAAGCATTCAACATGAAAGAGTCAATGTAGGATTTTGGCAAAAGAGATTCAACATATATATAATTGGAATACCTGAAGAATTATTTTAAAAAGCAATTACATAGAACTAATATTTAAAATTGTAAATTTCAAAAATACTTTTGCTGATATTACAAAAAAATTACCTAAATCTGTATATTATAATAACACCTGGAAAAATTGACCCAGACTGATCCACAAAGAAACAGCTTAGTAAATCTGTTTGACTATAATATTAACAACAACAACAACAACAAAATGTCTCTGTGGATCCATGTACAATGCTGACATACTTAGAGGGGAAGGAATATCAGAGTGTATTAGGCTTCTGTAAACCAGAATTTTATGTTTAAAAAAATATTGGGAGGAACGCATTTAACATACTCAAAAAGAAAATGTGAATTAAATTATTTATATCTAGCTAATTTTTTTTTCTTTGAGTGTAAAACGAGACACAATATCTATTAAGAATATTCTGGAACCATATGGACAGTGTTCCCTGGAGGTATATTGAAGAAAAAAGTTTCAGAAAATCAAGATAATATTGAAGAAACTTCAGCAAAGGTTCAAGGTGAGCAGTGAATATGTTTATATAAGATTAAAAATGGAGATGAGGGTACTAAAATACTTTCATGATGTTTTTGTCTGTCATAGTTTAATAATACAAAAATTGAGAAGGGAGAGTATAACTAAAAAGTAGAATAAATTCCTTTATTTTCTTGTAGATATTAATTTCGAATAAGAAGATATCAGTTAAAGCTGACAACAGAATTGAAAACTCTTAAATGTATTTCAGAGTATAAATATTAAGGTAATTCTAATGACTAACATTGGATGGTAGAGGAAGTGGAGAGATGGAAAAATCTTGCTACTGACACAGTAGGAAACTTTAAGAGAAGTGTGGACTAAGAGTGTTATATAAATATTTTAATAAAAGATTACTACTAGAATAAGAATTCATTTTGAAGTGCCAAGAGTAATATCTCAACAAGAGAAGTAAAATAGCCATAAAGTGAAGGACTCTCTCTGTTGATGTTGTACATTAAATACAATTAAAAATAAAGCAATGTGATAGAACAGAACCAAACGTCAATTATATCAATATTTAAGTAGGAAAAAGAAACAGCTCTCAGACTGGATTTTAAAAAGGAAGAAAATTTTAAAAAATCTGAATCCATGTTGAATATAGGAAATGCCCTAAACCAAAGTGATTCAGAAAGGGTAAAAACAAGAGATGGGCAAATATAGACCAGGCAAATGAAAATATAAACAAAGCAGATTATATGATCTTGTTATCACACAAAGCATAATTCAAACAAAGAAAATTAATGAGGCAAAGATACCTTATAATACCAAAGGCTAAAATTCACAATGGAAATACATATTAATGTCTAATCCTTGAGAAAAATAAATCTCACAAAGCAGAAACTGTAAGTAACAAAATAATAAACAGCCACATGTTAATAATGGATAACTTAACTTATCCCTCTTAGTCCTGGACAGGTCAAGTGCACAGAAATGATAAACTTAAAGAAAATCTGCATTCCATAAACAACAACACATTATTTTATAGGTATTTATAACAATGTTTGTCTGTTAATAAGGAAGGTGCCTTCTCTTCAGATGCATATAAAATATACATGAATAGTAACTGTTAGGGTCTGGATAGGGTGAGGGTGGATGGATGGAGAGAGAAGAGAGGCCCAGCACCACCGGAGCCAGCAAGCCAGAGGTGCCACACTGGCAACCCAGAGATCCAAGTAAATGCAAAGAATTGCAATACACAAAGAGGTTAAAAAAAGAAAAGTTTATTTAAAAGTAAATTAGAGAAACAGAAGGGGGAGAAAAGATTTACCTCCCCAAGGTGGGGGAAGGGGCCAAAGCCAAGAAGCATGGTGACAGCCATAGCTCAAAGAGCACATGGCCACACCAGAGTCTAGCAAAGCAATGGCTGCTGGTTGCTTGTGGTTGAGTCCTTTTTAACCATTCCCCTAGATAGGGGAAGATCATTAAGATGATTGGGTGATGGTCTGCTCCACTTCATCACGAAGGGGCAGGCAAGTGGCAGGCAAGTACAGGTACTGACATCAGGTAATGAACAGCAGGCAGTTGGGTGGGTTAGTCACATGATTGCTGCTATGGTGGGGTTTATTTGTGTCACGGAGGTCACAAACGGCTGATTAGGTTAACCCTGGGGTGGGTTTTTCTGCAAGAGACTTGTTAGGCATTTTTCAATTCACAAACTCAGACATTTGCAACTCACAAACTTCTTGAGCAAAGGCGGTCGTATTATTACTTTTATGACATTGACCAGCCAAAGGGTAATCTTTGATCTTTGGCCTTGACAAGGAACCTAAAAGTTTACTAGAGATTATTATGCTAAGCCATGAATTGAAAGGTTGGGCTGTCCTGGTCTTGTATCTGATGGAGATTTGCCAAGGGGGGATGGGTTAGGCTGCTGCTTGTTTTGCAGTAGAATGTCTGAATGCTTTCTAATGGTTATGCTGAGGCAAAAAGACTAAACCTTTTCAGTAATCATATGTAAGTCCACAGAGAACAGCTCCATAAATGAAAATAAAAACAAAATATCAGCATTCTCTCACTATAATGCAATCAAACTATGAATTGGTAATGAGATAAAAACCATCTAGGTAATAAAATTCTGTCCATTTATCAACTCTTGGTTTAAAGAGGTAAAACAAAATATGAAATTGTAGAATTTCTTGAAAATAATGCTGTTTCTAACATCATATATCAGTGTTTCTGGGATACCAATAAACCTATGTTAGGAGGGAAATTTATAGCACCAAAGACCTGCATCATACAAATAAAAAGGAAAAAATAAGCTAGTTATTTAACTAAAAATTCAGAAAAGGAACAACAAAGTAAATCAGAAGAAAGGAATTGATAGAAATAAAAACAGAAAATCAGTGAGAAAACACAATCAATAGAACTAATAAGTAAATTTAAATGCTTGTTGTTTTAAAACATAAACAACAGGCTGGGCATGGTGGCTCATGTCTGAAATCCCAGCACTTTGGGAGGTCAAGGCAGGAGGATCGCTTGAGGCCAGGAGTTTGAGACCAGGCTGGGCGAGACCCCTTCTCTACTAAAATACAACAATAAAAATAAAAAATAATTAGCTGGACATGTACTCCAGCCTGGGTGACAGAGCAAGAGATACCCTGTCTCTAAAAAAGTAATAATAGTTAAAAAAAAAAGCTTTAGCTAACCCAAATTGCTTAAAAATAGAGAAAGCTTCATATATAATTAATAAGAAATAAGAATAAATATGGAGCTGAAGAACTTTTGAAAATCATGAGACTGCTTTTCCTAATTTGTGCAGATAGGTATGAGAGCCTCTGTAAAAAGGGTAAGTCCTGTAAATGATATTAATAGGAAATAGTTTATAAAAACTTCCTCCCAAAGAAAAAAGAAATTAAACAAGCTAGTTTTCATAGAAGAAATAGAGAAAATCTTCTAAGAGCACTTTTGTGAAAAATCACTAGGTCCTGTTGATTTCTAGGGGATTTTCCCAGACTCTTTAAGATTGAATAGACTCAGTGATACTTAACAGTTTCCAAGCATAGATAGATTGTGAGGCAAATACAAGTTCTATGAAAACCTGATAAAATTTCAGAAAAAGTTACATTTTACTTATGAATATCAATTTAGTGATCTTAAATAAAATAGGAATGAATTGAATCAGATAGCACCATAATGATAATTTATCATGCCCAAGGGAGGTTTATTTATAGAATGCAAGGAAGATTCACTATCATGAAATCCATTAATAAACCCACCATAACATTAGCTGATGTAAAAAAAATTCATGTAACCATCTTCATAGGTGCAGAGAAACCATTTCAACACGATTTTAGATTCATTTCTAGTAAAACATCCAGTAAAAGAGGAATCTGTGAACACTTCTTTCAAATGATAAAATGTTTATCTCAGCCCAAAAGCTAGCCTCCTACTGGGAAAACTGTAGAGGCATTTTGTGATTGGGAACAAAGCAAGAATGCTCATTAATTCCACCACCTTTTATAGGGCATTGTAGGCATTTACCTTTGAAATTAGACAAGAGAGCTTACAGTCATCATCATTGGAAAAGAGCCCTTAAAACTATCTATTCATAGATGAGAAGATTGCATATCTGGGAAACCCAAGAAAATTAATAGCCAATATGAACAATAAAATAAGTGAAGTATTTTTAGTGGTAGTATTTAAACTAATATATGGAATTCAGTAGTCTACACAAACACATAAACAGTAATCTCTGAAAAGTATAATGGAAGAGCTCATTTAGGATAACCTCAAAAAGGATAAACTGCATAAACTCAATAAGAGCTCTGCAAAATCAGTACTAAGAAAACTTAATTTTTTTCCCTGCAATGTATACTTGAACAAATAAAAAATCTTAACTTGTTCTTGGATAGGAAGATTCATGCTCATAAAGAAGGCAGTTTAGGTAGTGTGAGTTTAACACTGCCCCTACAAGAATTTATAATAAGATTTTATAATCAGCTACACTGATTTTAAAGCTACTTGGGAGAATAAACAATTATTAGAACATTGTAGCAATTGTTAGGACATCCTGGAAGAAAAGGAGCATTATCATGGGGACTTGCTCTACCAGTTACTAAATAAAACACATTGGAGAGTCTTTCAGATTGAAACCGTGTGGAATTGGTGCACAGATACACAGGCAGGCCAGCATGTCCTAGCTCCAGTGCAGAGGATGCTCGGAATTGCAACATTCCAGCCATCAGCCTTGGTATTCCTTTTGTAGCCTCTGAATGCCGTTCCCATTAATAGGAGCCAACACTCCCTGGTGACTAGCTGGTTCCAGGTCTGGGGCAGACAGTTTGCAAGATGAGCCAGGGACATCTTGTGCCAGAAAGAAAAGAAGTCAGAGTCATGGAGTCATATAACAAGGCCACAGGAGGAAACACCAAGACTGTTGGCCAAAGAGAGGGCACTGAGGCATCCAAGGAATAATGACTGCAATTGATTTTAAAACATTGTCTAACTAAACCCTCACCATTTAAAAATAATACTCAAAAAAAAAAAAAAAAAGCCATAGCTAAAAACAAAAACATGAAACAAAACCTTCTTGGTCCCCATTTGGAGGTAACTAGGACACCAGTTCCTTACTCAGAAACACGCCTTATGAAGGAAAAGCATTAAACATTTGTCTTGTCTTTCTGTTTAGATTGTATTTCAAGTAAACCAAATACTCTACTTGATGAGGGAAAGTTCTTCTTTAGAGTATTCCAGACAAGTGGGATGATGAATGGCAGAATTAGGAAACTACTCTCTTGCAACAACTAATTTAGGCAAATAGCATTAGTAGAAGACAAAACTGTCAGATAAAGATTGATGGTCCAAAGACAGCTGAATAGAACTTCTCCACAGAAAACATATGAACAGCCAATAGGTATATATATGGAAAGGTGCTCAACACTACCAACACCAGGGAAATGCAAACCCAAACCATAATGAGATGCCACTTCATACTTGTAAGGAAGGCCGTTATCAAAAAGACAGGAGATGATAAGTGCTGGTGGGGATATGGAGAAAGGGAACTCTGTACACAGATGACGTGAATGTGGAATGTGCAGCCACTATGAAAAATGGTGTAGCTATTCCTCAAAAAATAAAAAAGCTGAAGCTACAATATATTCCAGCATTCTCACTCCTGGATACTTATCCAAAAGAAATCAGGGTTTCAAAGAGATACCTGCACTCCCATGTTTATTACAACACTATCCACAACAGCCAAAACTTGGATTCAACCTAAATAAATATCCATCAACAAAGGAATGGATAAAGAAAATGTGGTGTATGCATACAGTGGCATATTCTTTCAAAGCCTTTAAAAATGACTACTACCTTAGGTATGTAATGTCTGCTGGTTAGACCACGGGACAGCACCACACTGGTGTTCTATTCTGCTGTGTCTTTGCAAGAGGAGGTGCCAGAGAAAGGGGCAGGGCAATGCCATTAGCAGCCAGCTGTTCATTTATTGGTGGGTAGCCAAGTGACTTGGCATCGAAAATCAGAAATTTTCTAACAGAGGCTTGACTTCCCGCTGGAAGTAGGGCACTGTTTTTGTCTTAGTGTGATTTTCAGAAAGCTCTGTTTTAAGTTTTGAACATTTTGGTCTTCTGAGAAAAGTTTACTTTTTGTGTGAACTAACAATTCAGTGATCTAAAGAAATGTGCACAGTACTGAGAAAATGACATTTCTGGAATTATTCTGAAAAGCAAAATAAACGAGCATAGTATGCTCATTTATTCCCCTGTGGAAAATATTACTCCTCTTGTGAAGTTTCAGAAGTGGAGAATTCACTTCTGTTTGCAATTCGTTGTCCCTTTTCTCCTGTGGGGATGACTCGGCTGAAGGGAAATAAAGGACACATGTTAAGAACTCTGTGACAGAAACATTAGAGAAGCCTCATCCTCACGTATATGGTTCAACGGAATTACACAACAGTCATGATGGGCGACTGGTGCTGTTTCCAGAATACTTCTCTTCCCCAGGAGTACAGCCAGTCCCTTACAATTTTTGTGAAAATGGTTTTGAGCAGTAAAGTGTTATTCCAGCAGGTTTGTGCCACATCCTCATCTGTTGCCCGAAAAATATTGCTTCCTTTTCCTTGCCTCTCTTCCCAGGCCTCCTTACTCTGGTTGGGCATAAGAGTGACTTATACAGGTTTCATTTCTGCTTCATTTGTTTCTTAACACTGTTTAGCTACAGCCCATTTTTCTATGCTGGGGAGAACATACTTCATGAATGAAATTATTACCTCTAGTTAAAACTTTTTCTTTGGTGCCTGGATTGTAATTGAATTGAATCACTGGCAGAGTCATTTGTCACTGTCCCTGACATTATACGAGGGACTCATTGTCCTTTTGGGATTATTGACACTATGTGGGACCATAGCTTGTGAAACCTGCATATCTAATGAAATATTTCTGATATTTGGGGCTTTGAAATGCTGCCTCATGTTTAAAGTTATAATGGTTAGAACATTCATGTATCCCCAAATCTTTCTTGGCCAAAAGGTGCATTTCATGTAATTTCTTTCTTCTAAAATTTTTTAAAAATAAGAAACAAAAACCCATTTCTCACCTAGCTTCCTATCACAATATGTGTTTTTTGAGATTTCATGCAAATAAAAGCCAGTTAAATCTTGGGAAGGGGTTTTTAACAAGAGATAATTATGTAATAGGAGCTGATGGATAAAACAAACCTCAAACCTCAGATACTGCCTTCTGATCACCAAGCTTCTCCACCACTGTGAGCCTCTGAACCTCGGCACCTGCCTATTTGCTCCTGTTCTCATTCCTCGGTCCCCCGTTCTGTAGGCCAAGGCTTTCTGGACCTCCTATCCATCCCCTTCTGACTTGCCCAGATGCTGTTGAATTGGAAACTCCCTTTCACTCCTCCATTCTCAACCCTCTCCCTGTCAACCTATGAGCGAGTTTCCTAGAGTCTAAACTCACCAGCTGAAGACATCCACTTGTTGTTGACTGGCTTGTATTTCTGCCACATGCGAGATTGCAACTGCTTTCTCAGAAGTTACCGGCATCAGTCTAACTGCTGGTGGCATCTTCCCTGCCATCTCATGCTTCTGAATCTGCCCCTCTTTCTTGTGGTTCTTTCTGTGCCTGTGTCACTTCTCCCTTGACCCTTCTTTTTCTTCTCACCTCTGTTGAAACTCTACCCATGATCGTGGTTTTAGATGCTCCCTCGGTTCACAAGTCACGTGGCTATTAGGTGATCTCTGATCTCACCCATTTCTTGTTTCCTGAAGATGATAGCACCTGGTCATCATCTGCAGACCTGGCTGTCACCTTGAGCAGAGCTCATTGAATGGAGTGAGTTATTTCTCCAGGCATCTGTTTCTCAGACCATGGTGTCACTTCAGGAAGGTTCTGGTGGGCTTTGGCACCTCTGAACTGCATCATGGCGATGTCACAGCAATGACAGCTCTGTTTCTCTTGCCTGCAGCAGCCCAGGGTCTAGAGGGATTTGGGTTGGGCATGTGTAATGATTTGCAATACATTCCTCACATTCTTTAATTATAATTGTATGTACATGTGAACCATGAAGTAGTTGTGTGCTTAACTTTTAGGATTAAAGCTGCTGTGACCATTTCTGTACAAGTCTTTGCATGGACACATATCGTTTCCTTTGGGTAGATACCAAGGAGTGGGACTGCTGGGTCCTTGGTTGGTGTCTGTTGAACTGTACAGGAGACTGACCAGCAGGTTTCCCAAGTGGTCATGCCATGGTATGAACATAGCAGCAAGAGTCCAGCATACATGCCCGCACACAAAACTGCCTTTAGTGTGACAGTCGACAAGCCACAGTGAAGGAGCAACTTGAACCCCAGTGATGAGCTCAAGGCTGAAGGAGGCAAGCGGGACCTGCGACTGAGGCACTCAGACTGTGCACTCAACTCGGATCGAAGCCTGGTTCCAAAGTCCTGCACTGAGGGGACCTTGGAAAGTTGCCTAACCCTTAGTCATGGCTTCCTTGTATACAGAGTAGGGGCAATAATAGTGTTTTCTTCATAGGGCTGCAGACACAATTGCATGAGAAAATTTATGTAAAATTCTTATTCAAGTACCTGGCAAAACGTGCTTCATTGGCATATGCTGTCTTATTAACCTTGATGCTTTGTAATTGGAAGTGATGGAAGAGATGTATCATCATTGTGCTTTTTCTATACTTTTAATCTGAACCACAGACAAAAGGAAAATCTTGAAACCTGAAACACCCTCTGATATTTAGTCCTGAAGAAAAAAACAGAATTAAGCAAACATAGTTTTAGAAACACCTGTGAGGTTAGAGGGAATTTAAGGATGCCCTGTGTCATGTGTGAATAAGTGTCGTCTTTGGCAGCCAAGTAAAACAGACAGCAGCAATTTAGTAAAAAAAAAAACAACAACAAAAAAAAAACAGTTCAGAATCTCAGCACCAGCACACAGTGGTTGTGCTAGTGACTTTCTCTCCACACATCAGTTTCCACAATAAAAATATAGAGATATGAATAATTTTATTTATTTTTAAGGTGAGAAAGGATTTATTGAGAAAACAGAAAAGGTCCCACAGTGGGAGGGGACCTGAAAGGGTTGCCCAATATGAACAATTTTAAATGGCTGCTCCTTGGTCAGTTATTATAAGTGGCTTACGTAACAGTCATGAAGTGTTTTGTAAATAGTGACACATTGTGCAAATGTTATGGTAAACCTAGCCTGGTGATTCTCAATATGGGGTTCCCTGGACCAGCAGCATCAGTCTGATCTGTGGACCTTTTCGTAATGCACATTCTCAGGCTCCACGTCACAAGAACTTTTAGAGTTTTGGAAATGTACACTTTCTGAATAAACATGTTCTTGGGCCAGCAGAAAATAAAACACAGGCATTTTATTTCTGAAATGTACGCCTCCACTTATATGTGGACTTTTTTCAATAAACATATTGCACAGTTTTTTGGAGATTTGCGACAATTAAAAAAAACTCTCAGGCAAACAATGTAACCTAAAAATATCAAAAAAATTAGAAAAAGATATGTCATGAATGCATAAAATATGTGTTGATACAAGTTTATTTTATCATTTGCTACCATAAAATATATCCATATTTGTTATAAAAAGTTAAATTTATAACACACAGACTGCACATGGTGTCATTTGCAGTCAAGAGAAATGTAAAGAGGGAATATCAAATTATAACTGCACTACATACTCTGCTACTGTAACAAGTTTGTAGCCACCTCTTATTGTGGCGAGCTCAAGTGTTTCATCCACTTAAAACATCATCTGATGTTCAACATCTCTGCATGAGATGTTCCCTCCAGTAAATTGTGTATCACAATAAAAGGTGATCTTGTGTGGTTCTTGTCTACATTTCATTGTGTTTAATGCAATACCACAAACCTTTAATAATAGCATGGGGCCCATGCAAAAGTGCCAGTAAGTGATGCTGGAAGTACTCCCAAGAAGCAGAGAAAAGTCATAACATTATAAGAAAAAGTTGACTAGCTTGATGTGTACTGTAGACGAGGTCTGCAGCTGTGGTCCCCTACCACTTCAAGGTAAATGAATCCACTATAAGAACTATTGTGAAAAAAGAAGAGGAAGTGTATGAAGCCACCACTGCAGCTACGCAGCAGGTGTAAAAACTGTGCACTTTTGTTGAAATGCCTTTTCATGTTTTGTTGAAAATGCAGCTTTTATGTGGGTGCAGGATTGCTATAAGAAAGGCGTACCTATAGACTCTGATATGGTTCAGGAAAAAGCAGAGTCATTATATGATACCTCAAAGCAAAAGGAAGAGAAAGGACCTAAAGCTGGAAAAGTTAGCATCAGCCAAAGATGATTTGATAATTTTAAAAAGGGATTTGGCTTTAAAATTGACAAGCTAACAGGAGACCAACAGGCAGCAGACTAGTAGTTCCCAGACGCCATTAAGAAAACCACTGAGGAGAAAGGACATCTGCAAAAAAGGTTGTCAGTGCAGACAAAAGTGCCCTATTCTGGAGGAAAAAAATGCCACGAAGGACCTTTACTATTAAGAAAGAGATGTGAGGACCAGGATTTCAGGCAGGAAGGGATGGGCTAACTCCACGGTTTTGTGCAAATGCAGTTGGGTTCATGCTCAGGACCACCCTTATCCGTCAAGCTGGTCCCTGAGCCTTGAAGAGGCTGGGCTCGGTGGCTCAGCCTGTAGTCCCATCGTTTTGGGAGGTCGAGACGAGTGGATTGCCTGAGCCCGCAGGTTCAAGACCAGCCCCGGCAACTGGGCGAGACCTTGTCTCTACGATAAATCAAAAAATTAGCTGGGTGTGGTAGCACATGCCTGTTGTTCTGGCCACTTGGAAGACTGAGGTGGAAGGATCACCTGAGCCCAGCAGGTCAATGCTGGGGTGGCCGTGAACATGTCACTGCACTCCAGCCTGGGTAACAGATTGAGACTCTGATTCAAAAAAACAAGAAGAAAAGATAAACACTAGCTGCTAGTCTTTTGGTTATACAACAAGAAGGCCTGGACAGTGAGATTCTTTTCTGGTTTGGTTCCATGAATGCTTTGTTCCTGAAGTCAAGAATTACCTTACCAGTAAGGAACTGCCTTTTACTGTTCTTTTAATATTAGACAATGCCCTTGTTCACCTAGAACCCCATGAGTTCAACAACAAAGGTACAGATGTGGTCTACTTGCCAAGAGGCTGCAATCCAGTATCTAGATTGGGGTAATAAGGACCTTTAAGGCTCATTCCACTTGCTCCTCTGTGGGAAGGATTATCAGCACTGTGGAAGAGAACCTCGATAGAAAAAAATCATGAAAGTCTGGCAGTATTACATCATTGGAGATACCATAGTTGTTACAGAAAATGCCATCAAGCCATGAAAGCTATAAACCCCAAACAATAAATTCTTGCTGGAGAACTTGGACCAGATATTGTGTAGGACTCCACAAGACTTGCGACAGAACCAGTCAGAGAAATCATGGAAGGGATTGTGGTTAAGGCAGAAAGGGGGAGGTTGAAAATGTCAAGATACGGATCTTGGAGAAGTGCAAGAGCTAATAGACTCCATACCAGAAGAATTAACAGCATGTGACTTGACGGAGAGGAACGCTTCTGAACTAGTGCCAGATGATAAGGAAGAAGACCAGAAGCAGTGCTAGGAAACAGACTTCCATTAGATGATCTGGCAGAAGGGTTTCGATCATTCAAGACTGCTTGTGACTTCTTTCATGGCTTGGACCCTTGTGTGATCCGGGCACTGAAACTAAAGCAAATGGTAGAAGAAGAATTGGTACCGCATAGGAACATGTTTTAGAGAAATGGAAAAGCAAAGAGTCAGAAACTATTATGTACTTCCATCTGGTTACACAGGGTGTGCCTGCCTCCCCAACTTCCCTTTCATCTCCTCTATCTCTTCTGTCTCTGCCACCCCTGAGGCTGTAAGACCAACTCTTCCTTGTCTTCCTCTTCCTCAGCCTACTCAACACAAGATGATGAGGATTAAGACCTTTATAATGATCCACTGCCACTTAATAAGAGTAAATATATTTTCTCTTCTGTGTGGTTTTCTTTCTTTTTCCTTTTTTGTATATACTTTAATGAATTTTCCTTTCATACTACAATAACAATATATGTCACATGCCCTCCTCCCTTCGAAGTAACTGATGCCAATTATTTGGTATGTATTGTTCCATTTTTTTCCTGAGTTCATACAAATATTCATGGAAAGTCATATGAAAGATTTCTTTTTCTTTTTTTTCCAAAAATGGAATCATAGCATATGAATGTGCTTTTTTATTTAATAAGCAAGTATAGGTATCCTCCATATATGTTTTTCCAATATTTTCATAAAATTCTAAACTGTGAAATAAGATAATTTATTCATTAATTTCCTACTTTTTTCTTAATTTTATTGTAGAGGTGTGGGGCAGAAGTGAGGATTGACTACATAAGTAGGATGCATGCAGGTGAAGTTTGGGTTTCTCACTCCTCCTGGGAGTGGGCCAGGTACCCTTTGTGTTGTAATATGCCCCTGTCCTCCTCCCTCCCCCCTTCCCCTCCTCCCCTAGTAGTGCCCAGTGACTGCCGATCCCTCCCTTGTGCTAATGCAACCATCATTCAGGTCCCGCTTATGAGTGACAGCATGAGGTATTCAGTTCTTTGTTTCTGTATCTTTTCTTTATGATTTTCTTGACAACGTTTTCTTTTTCATAGCTTGCTATATTGTAAGACTATAGAATATAATATATATAACATATGAAATATGTGTTAGTTATTTGTGTTATTGGTAAGGTTTTTGGTCAACACTAGGCTATTAAATTTTTTTGGGGGGGGTCAAAAGTTAGACGGGGGTGAAAGGGGTCCAGGCCCCTGACCTCCTTGTTGTTCAAGGGTCAGATATGCATCAAAATCAGTTTGTAGACTTAAAAAACCACTGTCTAGTCATTGGCAAAATCATTGGGAAGGTCTTAGTTTGAGACTCATTCTTAAAATAAAGCAGCTCCTTTTGTTTACTATTTCCTTTGCTGTGCAGAAGCTTTTTAGTTTAATGTAGTCCTGTTTGTTTACTTTTGTTTTGTAGCCTGAGCTTTTGGTGTGATATTCAAAATATTATTGCCAAGACAGTTATTGAGCAGTTTTCTCCCCATACTGTCTTCTAGGAGTTTTATGGTTTTAGGTCTTAATGCTTGTGTGTTTCATCCATTCTGAGCTGAGTTTTGTGTGTGGTGTAAGATAAGGGTACAATTTCATTCTTTTGCACGTGGAAATCATCTTTCCCCAACACCATTTATTAAAGAGATTATCTTTCCCTCATTGTTACCTCTATATTCCCTTACTGAAAATTAGTGGTCTCTATATGTTTGGATTTATCTCTGAGCTCTCTATTCTGTTTCCTTTGTCTATGTTTCTGGTTTTATACCAGCTCCATACTGTTTTGATCATCATAAATTTGTAATATAATTTAAAATTAAGCATATTGCCCATAACTTTGTGTTTCTTAAATGAAAAGGCAATGTATGGGAAAAATAATTGCAACCCACATATCTGATAAGGGGTTAATATTCAAAATGTATAAAGAACTCATACAGCTCAAGAGCAGAAGACCGAATAACCTGATTAAAAAAATAAGCGAAGAACATGAATATACATTTCTCCAAAGAAGACATAAAAATGGCCATCGCTCTATTAAAAGGTGCTCAACTTCACTAATCATAAAGGAAATGCAAGTTAAAACCACTGAGATGTTACCTCACACCTGCTATGACGGCTATTATCAAATAGATAAGAGATCACAAGTGTTAGCAAGAGTGTGGAGAAAGGGGAAGCCTTGCAATCTACAGTGGTAATGTAGATTGATAAAACCATTATGGAAACTACGAAGGTTTCTAAAAAAATTATAACTGGAACTACACTGTGTGACCCATCCATCCTTCTGAGTGTCTACCCAAGGAGATGAAGCTACCAGCCTGCAAAGACATCTGTGCTTTCATGTTCCTTGCAGCACTGCTCACAACAGCCAAAATACAGAAACGACCTAAATGCCCATCAGTGAAAAAATGGCTGAGAAAATATGGTGTATGCACACACACACACACACAGGCATGCACTCACGCACACACGAGCATCACACGCACAAACACACAATCAAGCGTTCTTTGGCCTTTGAAAAGGACATCCTGCCATTTACCACAACATGGATGGACCTGGGGATGTTGTGCTGAGTAAAATGAACTAGATGCAGAAAGAAAAGTATCGCCTGATGTCACGTATATGTGGAATAGGCGTTTTTAAATGAGTTCAAACACACAGAGATAGAGTATGCAACAGTGGTTAACGTGGGTGGAGGAGAGGGGAGGAAGGGCAGATATCAGTTAAAGGATACAAAATAGCAGATATGTGGAATGAACAAGTCAAGAGATCTAGGGCACTACTAGCCCTGCATGAGGACCAAGGTTAATGAAACTGTGTTAGAGATGTTTGTTAAATTAGTAGATTTGAACTGTTGCACAAATAAAAGTAACTGTGTGAGATGCTGGATATGTTAATCTGCCTTATTACAGTAACCACTGTACTGTCTGTATCTGTTTGTATGTATCTCATAACATCATGTTTAAAGCTCAAATATACACAATGCAACTTATTGTTAAAAGCAGTGTTTTTTGTGGGAAAGGTATCACCTTTGATATCTTCCTCCTGCTGCAGTGTGGTATTCATCCTTATCCCCAGTAGACTTTCAGAAAATACTCACTGGCACACTTGGTTACTTAATGACGATCTCATCTTTCAGATCCCATCACAATGGGCTGTGGCAACAGATGCTGTCCCTAAATACAGGATCTGAGGGCAGTTCTGGATGGCAATCCAGAGTACGCAGTAATATCATTAGAGGGGAAATTATTGATCAACAGTTATAAAAATATAAGTACTTAGTGGCTTAAATTCTCAGCTGATTAGTAGGAAACTAAGTATAGTATTATAATTCTCCCTCAGCCTTATGGGCAAGGGCTATATGACATCACTTCTTTCTTTTCTTTTTTTTTTTTTTACTCAATTTGAGACTT
Organism: Tarsius wallacei; assembly: GCA_963574415.1. NCBI lineage: Eukaryota > Metazoa > Chordata > Mammalia > Primates > Tarsiidae > Tarsius > Tarsius wallacei. The sequence continues at coordinate 32,872 of CAUYQG010040507.1, forward strand.
CAGGTAAGGTCGAATTACAGACCTTCCTTAAAGTTAGTTATCAGATATGTTCATGTATTTAAAACATGTGCCAGGTGTTAGCAGGCTTCTGTTAGGAAGTGGAGAATGTGATGTGAGGAGATGTCTGTTTTGTGAACTTGATTCTGCACCTGGGTGGCAGCCTGTCAGTTATAGCCGCCCCATGGTCAGCTGTAGACAATCTTTTGCTAGGGTGACGTAGAGTGGACTCCTGGTCCTGAACTAACGAGCACCTGTTCATCTTGTCTCCCAGGCTTACGTGTATGAAGTGGGCTCAAGCACCTATTCTCGCCGGCTGGCAGGGCACACAGATACCGTCACCCAAGTGGCCTTCAACCCATCAATGCCCCAGGTACAGCCTGATGAGTGGTTGGGAGGGGGAGGGGAGGAATTTTCTACTGTGCACAAATCTTACATCATATTTTTGTGTCTGTCAGACTTAATTTTGGTGAAATTTTATAATATGTAAATTTTCATGCCAGTGTTCCCTGAGTGCGGGGAGAAGAACTTAGGAGATAAACCCTTACTGGGGAGAAAGAGAAACCTAGAAAAGTGTCTTTTGTAGTTAATGTGTTTGTCATTCAGTGCCTATGCATGTTTGATCTCACTGAAATAGAGAAATATATGAGAATATCCATGAACAAATGTGTAGCACAAAGATGAACACTATGGTTAAAACTGAAGCAAGAAAGCAAGCACCAGTGCAGATGAAAACAAGATTCTGAAAATCCTTATGAAAAGAATTTGAATATAGAAAAGGACCACAAAACTTAAAGAAACTGTCTTAACTAGGAGAAAAGATGAGAAGAAAATAACAGTTGCAAATCAATTATATAGAAAATGAATGGTATTATTGAAATGTAGAAGGAGATTGAAAGTATTAAATATTAATTGAACCCGAGTATTTGGGAATAGACATTGGATTTTATCTCCCTAAGACTGAAGCTTCGATTCAGTGGCCAAGGGGAGCAGCACTGATGTGCCTGTTCACTGGCTCATTCCCACTAAACAAGGTGCTGCTACAGTCCAGGCGTGTCATGTTGCCTGGCGTACACGCTGCCTACAGTGTACACTGAGTATTGATACATGAATGAGCACATCTTGTCTTGCTGTGGACCAGAGCGCCTGTTCAGTCCACTACAGGTGGGCATTGGGTTTGTAGTTTCCTTCTCTATTGCAAGCAACCCTGAGAGGTAATCTCATGGGCTTCACGTATTTCAGTGATAAGGCTACGTGTTCTGTTGGACACCTGCTTTTCTTGATAATGCTGTGCCTCTTCTATTCTGAAATTCGGTGTATTGTTTGGAGTTGTATTCTGTCTTTAATCCTTTGACCATCTTGCTGATGAGATATGGGGTGGTCAGGAATGAAAGAAGTTAGAAGAAAAGATGATAGTGAGACCCAGTGAGGTATGTTGCAGGGTGTTTCATAGTGACTTATAGGTGGAAGAATATGCTAGTTGTTTTGAAAATTCAGTGTTTGGCATCAGAAGGTCTTTTGGCGTGAATGAGTGGGTAACATTTTCTGAATACTTGAAAATTTTCAATTAGAAAGAAGTTGTATGGGGCTCTCTTCCTGTTGAGATTATTTAATGAATAAATGAAAGAAAGGGAGGAAAAGGAACACATTGTACTTGTCGTGAACCTTGTTTCTTGATGAAGGGCCTTGAAGAGCAGGCAGTGAAGACCAGTGTTCCCGCCCGCCACTCGTAAGCCAGGAGGCTCCTCAGAACCAGGACACACCATGGCTGGTGCCCTGGTCTTCGATGCAGGTGGTGGTGTGAGCATGAATGCCTGACACAATGAATGAGAGAGAATTTGATTCACCAGTGAATGACATAGGAATAAACGATGTGAAATAAGAACTTGTGAACTGAGAAAGATGCTGGCTAGAGCCCCATTCCACTGTGGTATGCATGGCTGGGAAGGTGGCGCTGGCTGTGGAAAGAGGCCTTCAGTTCTTGCTGCATGGACCTCTCCGCGGGGCTACAGGAGTGACTTCACCATGTGGCTGGTGGCTTCAAGGTGATTCAGAGCAAATGGTAAGAGAGAGTGAGGGAGCAAAAGGATGTAGTGTCTTTGACTAAGCCTCCAAAGTCACTCTCCATCATTTCCTAAACGTCTGATGGCTGCCCAGATCATCCCTAGCTAATACGGGAGGAGGCTGGGTAGCTGTGCACACTACCAAGAGGTGAGGATAGGGGCCATGTGGAAGGCTGTCTGCCGCACCTGCTGAATTATTTGAAGCAGAGTAGGTGCTTCATAAAACTTTGTTTATTGAATGAATGGATGCATTAAAACATAATAGTAACATGTTCAGAACTCTGTATTTACATGTTTTCCATCTTGTCCTGCATGGACCAGAAAACATCTAACATCTGATGACTTTTACATTCACAGATAAGTATAATTGTTTGTTCCTTATTAATTTTTAAAAATTTCTTTACTGAATTCACTTGCTTGTGCATATATCACCCTACAGGCCTTTCCTCTGTCTCTCAGCATCGTATATTAAAAAACTGGACAGTATCAAATAACTACATTGCATATTAAACAACTATACAGTATTGAGATAATTACTTATCATGACCTACAGTAACTTTTAAAGTATGTTTTCCAGTCACTTGCATTTTCTCAGGTTTGGACAATATTGGTAGTTATTGAAGGGACAGTTGTCACCACATTGTTAAATTGTGTAAAATTAAGGCTGGGAATAGCCACAGGCAGGAAAGGTCTCTGTTAAAAATAAACACGATGAGGCAGCACATGTGAAGTGGGATAGAACCTCTGAAAATCTCCTCTGTAAATGCAATAAGAACATTCCCAGATTGTCAAAATCAGCATTCTTAGAACTGTGGGAATTAACAGAAGACTTGCAACAATCCAAAGAGCATTTGTGCAAGAAAAAAATAGCTGAGTTTTAGTAAAAACAGTGGCATTTGAAGCTTATCCCACATCATTTAATGAAAAAGGAGAGCTTCTCTTTAAAGTTAGTGCCAGGGATTAGCAAATAAAGTTCTTATGTGAGGCATAGGTGGACTTGGGTTATGGCTGTGTTTGATATGCTGGTTCCTTTAGTAGGACGTGGAGCACTGCAGTTTTGAAGGCGAAATTGACAGGCTTCTCTTAAGCATAGTTAACTTCATGTATGATGTGACAGCACATCTACAATGGAAATGTTTGAACAAGCCTGGCCCGAGGTGTGTGTGGAGGTATGGTACCCCATGCTGTGGGTACCAGCAGCGTTGTCCTTGTCTGACAGCCAGAGCTGGAAGGGAGGCGAGTGTGAGGCTGAGCGTTCAGCGGTGTCGTGCTGTGCAGGCCCCACTTGTGGTTGCTGCTTTCTCTACAGATTATGTTTAACCAGTCAGAACTTTATAGAGCAGGTCCAGAGCCACCAACTTCTGAGGGGTTTCTGGTGATGTTCTCTCTCTCTCTGTCTCTGTGTAAATTTGATTAAATAATTTATCTTATGATAAATAAATGTGTACCTCCACAATGTTAATGTTTCTTGACAGTGGGCTGTGTGTTGCCAGTCTGATAGGTTTTTTTTTTTTTTTTTGAGTTGGAGTCTCACTCTGTCACCCAGACTGGAGTGCAGTGGCACACTCCCGGCCACTGCAGCCTCGACCTGCTGGGCTCCGGCGATCCTTCCGCCTCAGCCTTCCAAGTAGCCGGAACTACAGGCACGCACTAC
>CAUYQG010040508.1:0-10682 GCA_963574415.1 Tarsius wallacei
TTTTCATTTCAAAAGAACTATGTCTTTAATTATCCCAGAATGCACTTAGATCTCCATGACCCATTAAGCTCTAAAATTCAAAGATCCTACAATTAAAGTTGTATTTAAAAGCCCACATCAATTTGGTGCTATTATTGATAACAACAGAAGGTGATACCCTTGAGAAGGACTTCAAATCTTCACCCTATCCTTTACCGTAGGAACTCAAACACAATTTCACATGTGCAAGAAAAAGAGGCAATTCATAGTACTTTCCTGCAGATATACGATTTTGTAGGAATAAGATGTAGAGGTTAAATGAGAAATCTATTTTACCAACATGTAATATGCAACACATAGTAAACATTCAATAATTGATAACTCTATGATCTAAGGTCTGAAGCAAAGATTGAATTTTATATGTTGCTTTAACATCTGAAACTGGAAGGCCCCAAATAGCCTAACTGCAAGCATCCCTCCCCAACACTCTCCCTTCAGATAGGTTCCCTAATTGAACAACTCTCTTTATCACGGAGGCTCTGTATAGTCTTCTCATCATATAGGCCATGTATAGACCCGCTTACCCCTCAATAGTGGACTGCAGAATTATTCAAACAAGCTGATTTCATTTTCTCATGAGGACAAGAGATCACTGCACCCTCCTGTTACTACAAAGTTTGCCTCCCACAGCTCCTGACTATTCATTCTGTTCCTGAGTATAATTCCCTGTGTGTGACCTTGCAAGGTATATAGTATCCAGCTCACTGGGCTGTGAGTGTATGTGACTAGTAAACCATTTATGATCTCACCTGTCTTGGGTGTTGGGCGTTGGGTGGGCAGTCTTCTCTCCAACAGAGTGAAAAGGGGGCAATTAACATCCTGTTTTTAAAAATGACTGATAGTAACATTAGTAACACTGTTAAGTAATACTACTACCACTGTCCATGTGAATACGCTAAAGCCTTAATTGAGAAAAATAAGTAACCACACAGGCTGCAGCATTGGGACTGATTAATATAACTCCTTGTGTGTTTATGCCTCAAAACTTCAGGTATAGGTTTTACCTGATTCTGTTTCCTACCCTAGAGATTAACAAAACACTGTGGTTTACACAGAACTGTTTATGGAATTGAAAGAAATTAACATACTTATTGGAGGATTTGTAAATTATCCCTGAAGACTATCTGGGAGAGTCTAACATAGAATTGTAGCTCCCACCTTAAATCTTGAGGACTTAAGGACATGTATGAAGATGTGGGTAAGTATAAATAAGATACTGGGGATTTTTGCACACTCACTACCTAAACTAAGCACAGGATGTGCTGAATGAAGATTGGAAGGATAATAGCTGAAGAAGTCAAGGGAATGGGGGAGATGGCTGTGTCCCCAATAACTGTATCTACAACTCAAGTATTCCCAGGCCATGCCAGCTGTGAATACTGATGATGTCAATATAACACACATATATCCTATTATAACAACATGACCCCAATTGATTAACTCAGATTCACAAAAAATCCCCAATGAAGCGGTTTAAGGGTCCTCAGGGGACATTGTACATGATTTCATTTTCTCTGGTATCATTGCACAATTTTCCTTGGCTATATAGGGTCTCACTTTTGTCATCTGTTACCTCGTTCATATATGCTCCAAAGTTACCAACTCCCGGTATTTCCAGCCTTTAATTGTGCCTTGCAGAAGGAGCCTATGCTCCCTGCAATCTTCCTCTCATGGAGTCATGCTCACTTCTGCAGAAAAGTAAGGGGTGTGTGTAGTTTATTTTTCCTCGTTCCCACATTTTGCTTATGCCCACCATACAGACAGCACTTTCAGCTTCTCTCTCAGGCCTCTCTGACCACAGGCCTGGGCATCATCGTGTACTTCATTGCTTCTTCTTTTGAGGCAAGAATGGATCATCACTCTCTTCTCTCGTTGACAAAAATGTCCTAAGCAAACCACATTCTAAATGTCTGACCATTCATTTCAATAAACACAGACTTGTCTGAAATTTCAATTTGTCTCAAGCCCAGATTCCTAATATGTAAGATCTGGGAAGTGGTAGTAAGCTTTCCAGCCAGAGTGTTCACTCCAAGTCATTCATTCATTCCTTCACTTATTCATTCCGTCAGCAAACATATATTGAGCTCCTTCTTTGTAAGACTCACTGTGTTAACATACTGGAAAATACAACTGAACAAAATAGACCTGATAGCTCTCTTTATGTAATTTACAGTCTAGGGCTATGGTTCTGTGGATGACTGTGTCACAATCAGGTAGAGCATTTGTCAAAAATGTTGAATTCTGGATCCACATTTGCTTACTGAATCAAAATTTCTCTAATAGGGGTAGGCCTGAGTGGGTTCCTTTACTGAAGAAAAAAACCTAGTTAGAAAGTACCAGAATTAGAATCATTACTGGGATTCTTGGCCACAGAAGCCAATGCAGTGAGAAACAACAGCACACATGGAGGATGCTTGAAGAGGAGATTCAAACCAGCCAAACTACACAGCTAATAGATGAGGCAGTTCAGAAATTTCCCAACAGGCCCATCTGAGATATGGCCTACTCTCAGAGTGTAGCAGGTCTTCCTGAATCCTGGCAATTTCATTCCAATTATACAGTGCTTGCATCCTAAGGAGGGCACAGGGAAGATGACTTGAAATCCAGTCTGTCAGGCCGGGCACAGTGGCTCACGCCTATAATCCCAGGACTTGGGGAGGCCTAGGTGAGAGGATTGCTTGAGCCTACAGGTTCAAGACCAGCCTGAGCAATGGTGAGACCTCATTTCTACAATAAATCATCTCTACAATAAATCAAAAAATTAGCTGAATGTGGTGGCACATGCCTGTAGTTCCAGCTACTTGGAAGACTGAGGCTGAAGGATCACCTGAGTCCAGTAGGGCGAGGCTGCAGTGGCCATGAGCGTGCCACTGCACTCCAGCCTGGGAGACAGAGTGAGACTACAACTCCAAAAAAAAAAGAAAACAGATATCCAGTCTGTCAAAGGACAAAGCACTAGTCCGTTGTCCACTGCGGTAACTCTCTAGACTGGGTAGTCCAAGACCTTCTGAACAGGCTACTGGAAGGAATAACAGCCCTAAGGAATGTACTCTGAGAGCCATCACTGATGCTTCTCCCTTCATCAGCTTGAAGCCCTGGCTGCCTCTCAGGCAAGACAACTGACTGATTTTTCTATCATTCTTTAATAGTTAATCCCCACCTTGTCAGTTAAAATATTTCAGCAACTCCCCTAGGCCAGATAAATCCAAGTAAGTTTAAATTAGATATCTCAGCAACATCAGTCATTCAGAAAGCTTCCAGACACAGCAAGCCACACCATCTCCCTCATTATAGACAGAGGGTCTTGAATAAAACCCTTTCATGGGCCTTCCTTGTGGCTCTGGGGCAGAATGGGATACATTTGTATTACACCTCAGTGAGATTTTTTTTTACAGTCCCTAGGAAGTATACATTTTACATTAACATGAAGCCTCAACATTTCTCAACACAGCTGTAAAACTCTGCTTTTAGCAGAGTCCTGTTAGCAATGCAGAAATCTGGTCATGTCACTCCAGAGTTAAAAAACACTCAAGGACTCTCACCACCTACTAAATTGTGCCCTACCTTCTCTTACTAGAGTACAGAGTCCACTATAGTTTAGTCAGACACATCTTTCCCAGTCTCACCTCCACTTCATATCCCAAGCACTTTCATACCTCTTTTTAGGACAGACTCTCCCGAATACTGCTCCCTGGCTGGACCCATCTACCTTTCTATGGAGAATGTCTTCCGTCCTTCCAACTGTGATTACTGAAATCATATCTGTCCATCAGGAGGCTTTTCAAATACTACTTTCTCCTTTTCATCCCTTATGCCTTTCCACCCTTGCATATGAATAGAGTGTCTCCAACCTATGAAGTCTCATAAGGCCCCGCACTTTCATTATTTCACTGTAAGTACACACATTCCAATTCTGCAATGTTTTCTAACTTGGTCCTAGCTATACTCATCTTTGTATTGGTCATCTATGCCTGGACCAATGCCTTATGCATAGGAGAATATGATTTATTTCTACTTTTCTCTTTTTTGTGACCCCTATCTTGCCCTCCTTATTTTTTTGTCTGTTTCATATGCTTCGTATCAAGTCCTCTAGGGGGTCAGTAAGGAATGTCATCTTCAGGCAAATACCAACTCTTACTGTAAACTTCAGGAGAATAAAGTTTCCTTAAAGCTGGTAGGATTAGAAAATGTAAAGCACTTTGGAAGGGAAAACAACCCTGCACTTGTTAATTGCTATCATTATTAGCGATTTCCATTCATGTAGGAAGTCTTAGAAAATTAACTAACGCCCACAAGAGAGTACGTGTGGCACACTCAGAAACAGCTAATGGAAACCGGTGATGAAATTTTACATGGCAAAGTCTCCTTGGGTTCTGAGGTTAACCATAAGGATAATGATTTTCACTGTAGAAATCTGGTGGTCACAGTGGCAGTGATATGTACTTTGAGGAAGAGAAGCACATTATATTAAAAAGTTCATATCTGGGTTTAATTTTGGCTTGCTTTTACAAAAATTATAGCAATTAATTTAGATTCATGTTAGTGGCTTTTCTTTTTCCCAGTTTACCACCTTTTGGTGCTTCATGAACACTTTTTTCTTCCTGAAGTCAATTAGAAAAACTCATGATGATAAATGCATGATAAAATCATACCTCTATCTTGAGACCTTTTTGTGACTTGACTCAGGGGGCTATTTTTTGAAGTACAGCTAATGTCAATTTGCAAACTTCATTGCCTTCTGTGTACTTCCAATGGAATCAGTGCTGAAACAGGAGTTGAAGGCTCTTATTTATCTCCACAAAGACTGTTAATCAGTAGGCATCCAGATAAAAGAAATGTGACTGAAGAAAGCTGTGAAAATGTGCTTTCGGGTCCCTCGATATTTCTAACTCAAGCGATCAAAGCAGTTGAAAACATAGGCGTAATCTTTCTCAAAATACAACAATTCCTGTCAGCATCTATTTTGCAGAAAGGTAAGGGCATAAACAAATAAGAACATAATACTTTGAGGACAACTAGAATTCAAACCACAGAAGAATTATACAGAAATTTAATTTTATTATTATCCTAAATTCACACAGTTGTAGGAATTACCTGTACATAAAATATACCTGATTTGAGAATCCACAAGACCTAACCAATAAATAGATAACTTTCATTGATAATCAAGACTTTTTTAGGTAGTAAAGGTCTCTAAAATAACACACAATTGTTTACCTTTTCTACTTTTTTTTTTTTGAGTGGGAGTCTCACTGTCACCCAAACTAGTTTGCAGTAGCACACTCACAGCCACCACAACCTTGGCCCACTGGGCTCAGGCAATCCTTCAGCCTCAGCCTTCCAAGTAGCCGAAAATACAGGCACGTGCCATTACACCTGGCTAATTTTTTGATTTATTGTAGAGACGCAGTCTCTCCAAGTTGCCCAGGCTGGTCTTGAACTCTCAGACTCAGGCAATCCTCTTGCCTCAGCCTCCCAAAGTGCTGGGATTACAGACATGAGCCACTGCTCCCGGCAATTGTTTGCTCTTTCAAACAGAAATTGTTCCTCCCTAACTTTGAAAATAATATAAATTATTATAGAGTGTATTGTACTTAAAGTACAAAAGTAAATTTCAGTCCAGGGTCAATTCAATATACATTTAGCAAAGCTCAATCTAATTTAATTCCTATGTTAACTTATTTATTTACATTAATTTATTAGCTTTTTAGCAAATATTCGCAAAATAATGTGCTGGGTACTCCGATTGCCACAACAAAGACAGTATTATATCCTGTTATCAAGAGGCCTAGTCTAACTGTAACCTTAAACATAATCCTAACTTTACTCATTCCCTATCCCTGTTTTACTTAAATATAACTACAAATCACAAGTTGTCATGATAATGATTATGGTAGAAGGAAGAATAGGAATCTAAATGATCAAAACCCATGGAAAAGAGTGAATTTTATCCACTACAACAATGGACTTCAAAAGGAAGTGAGACAGCATCAACAGTATTCCAAACAGTGCATTGGAATACCTGGGGAAACCAGAGGACATTCATTTACATTTATTGTTATCTTATATTATTTGTGTGTGTGTGTGTGTGTGTGTGTGTGTGTGTGTGTGTGTGTGTATGATTTCTACTGTGTATATCATCAGTGATACAGAGATATACAATTTATATATAAATAATAGACATACCCTGGAAGTGGTCACTCTTTTTATTTTTAACATGGTATACACAATAAAAATTGTATACTACTTATCTTGGAATTGTCAAGCCACTGAATAAGACTGCTTTCTATTTTAGGAAGATCACTTGGTGACAGTTTGGAGGGTAAATGGAAGAGAGTGAACACTAAGATGCAAAAAGGATGACACAATTCTAAACTAAAGTAAGTAAAGTAAAAATGAGGAAGTGAAGACTTGAGATCTGTCAGGATGAATCAGCAGGACTCGACATAATGTGGGCAGTGAGGGTAAAGGGTATCTAGAAAATTTCACTCTCCAGTTCTAGGTGTGATGATACAGTCAGTGGCCTATCATTAATTGGGCTATCTAAGCCAAGAAAGGAATGGGCTTATTTGGAATAAGAGGAATCATGAGTTCAGTCTGGCGTATGAGTTGGAGATTGGAGGTGAGGGGAGGCATCATTTTAAGTACAGATGTTCAGGTAGCAGTTGAAAAATTAGATCTTTTACTGAAGAAGGACCAGATGGTGATTCAGATTTATGAGTGCTTTTAAACATAGACGGTAGTGGAGTTGTTTATCTTTTAAATGAGGAGGCCAGATTTAGATTTCTTGGAAGCACTTAAAACCTTGTGCATAGATGGAATAAATAGTTGCTTCCATAGTCTCGTTTCTTAGTGCTAGAAAACTCTTTCTAAAACAGATTGTGTGTTATACCGGCCTTCATTTGCAGCCCCATAGGTGGACATCTTGGAGAACATGGACTTCATCAATTGAGCAAGACTGGTATAGGATGACTACTGAGATCTGTCCTGTTTGAAACATTGTGCTGAGTAAATAAGGCTGGCACAGAAAGACCAACACCACGTGATCTCACTTATATGTGGAATTCGAGAGTAGAATGATGGTTCTTGGAGGCCGAGGATGAGGGTGGAGGAGTCAGAGAATGAAGAGTTACTGGTGAGGGGATAGCATTTCAGCTAGACCAGAGGAATCAGTTTTGAGATCTATTCCACAGCAGGGTGACGCTAGGAAAAAAAAGTATATTTCAAAATAACGAAGAGAGTAAATTCAGATGTATCACCACAAGAAAAGTTTCAGCAAGTGAAATAATAGATGTGTTAGTTAGCTTGACATAATTGCTCTACATGGTATTCTTATATCAGGGCATCACATTGTGCTACCTAAATGCAATACAATTATTTTTTATCAATTAAAAATAATATTATAGAAACAGGGCCAAATACAATCACAAGATGACAGAACAGCGTCAAGGGCAGAAAGGCATTAGAAAGAGCCTGAACTTGGGTTATATTGAGGCCAAGAGAAATGTAAGCATTGTATCTAACAGAGAGAGAGAGAGAGAGAGAGAGAGAGAGAGAGTTTATATGATGTTAAATAATATCTGAATATTATGAGTATGAATATACATATATCTTATATTTTGTCTAAAACATGGGATTGCACAAACTTATACTCACATGTAGGTTTTATTTATCAATTATTTTCAATATGTTTAGTCCTTTCTAATTTTTCTTTTTTGAGATGGGGTCTCACTCTGTCACCCAGACTGGAGTGCAGTGGCACGCTCCTGGCCACTGCAGCCTCGACCTGCTGGGCTCAAGTGATCCTTCCACCCCAGCCTTCCAAGTAGCTGGAACTACAGGTACGCACTACCACACCCGGCTAACTTTTGATTTATTGTAGTGACAAGGTCTTGCCAAGTTGTTCAGGTGAGTCTCGAACCCGCAGGCTCAGGCAATCCACTCCCCTCGGCCTACCAAGGTACTGGGATTGCTGGCTGAGCCACCAAGCCTGGCCTCTAATTTTTAATGACTGTGTAGTGTTAGAGGGTTACTCAAATTTATAAAAGCAGTGTCCATTTATGTCTTCAATTTTTTTTTACTAGAACAATGTTTCACTGAAGCAACATTTCAGTGACTTAGGCCGCAGTTTTAAAATCATAGTTTCCCAGAAATTTCTGTAAATGAGTATTATATGAAAAATACTTATTTAAACTTGTAATTATCTACATAAATTACTCTACAAGAGAACTACATATACTACAATCATCTAAGAGAATAGCAGATCTATCTCACATTTATTCTGGTCCAGATGAATTACTTCAATAATTTAAATTTTATACATACATGCATGCATATTACTTAATGCTTACATATAACTTTTATGCATATAAGTATAAAATTTACATAAGTGCACACGTCTGTGTGTCTAGGTATTACTAAATGGATTTGCATTCGTTAAATGCAAAGATGCATGTATAATATGATTATTAAGTTTTATCCCTCCAGAGCTATGAGCTGGGCATAAGGTATACACACATTGTCTGAATGATATCTGAACCCAAGAAATTTAAGTTTGGAGAGCATTTTATGTTATTCAGATATCTTATTTGTTGCCATTGACAACCTACAAACTGTCTAAAATTACAAACATAATGATTAATCGTGGTTACGACCTTCAGGTAGACCTAGATTCTAATACTAAAATCTTGTCATCAGGCTCTGATTTTCTCTCAATTTTCTTCTTGGGAGAATTTTCACTTGTGGTATGCAGAGCCAGGTACAGAATATGTGTTAACAAATATTCTTTGAAAGCGTGGGTGATGATGAGTTTCATACTACTAAGAAATCTGAAAGACGATGCTTTTTTGCCAACAATTTTGCAAAAGTGCCATGATTAAGTCCCATTCACCTGGTATGGGTCACTTGTCTATCACTGCACCACTGTGATCGGGGATGAAATGCACACATGGGCCAGATATCAGTCCTTGAGACACGACCCAGAAAAGAAATCAACTTCATAAACACATATTTTAAAGCACAGAATTTGTGCATGACAGTCTACAAGATATCCTGGAGGATCTGAGGATGTTTATAATATCTTCTCTGTCTTCAAATAATCTACCCCTGGTGAAAAAATTATCCTTAACTCTCAGATATGGACTGGTGAATTTAATATTATCCACCAATTTATTTCTGGGATTTCAAAAACCTTGTACTTAGTATGTCTCATGAAATCTGCAAATGAAACTCCATAGCTCTCTTTTCAAAATATGTGTCAGATTATTATTAAAAATAAAATGTACCTAGTATTCAATAGTATAACAGTTTTTATTCCTGGTTTATGTATTTTGCTTTCTTGATTCATTATTACTACATTTCTGCAAACAAGCTTTTCCAAAGGGAAGTTCTTCCGAAAGTCTAATATTATTTATCTTTTCTGGAAGAAAATACATATTTTTAAGAGTATGTTTTTGGAGAATATAAAAATAATACTGCAATGAGATGTTTGAGTCAAATCTGTCATCGTGCACAGAGAGCCATGTTGCAGTTTATTCTTCATGGGAACCATATGTTCTGACTTTCTGAGAGTTACAAGTTAGAACTCTCACAATTGAGGCCAAATGCATGCAGTCATTTGGAAAGCCAAGTGGGGCTTTATTGCTTATCCTACCAACTTTTCCATCATCTAAGACCTTGGCTTAGAATCTTTTTGTGATAATGTAAGAAAAATGTGGCAAGACTAGAGCATGATGTGTCATCAACTGGACGAAATCAACAGAAATGTTGCTTTGTCTATCATTAGCGCTTTTGTGCTGAGAGGATTAAAGCTTATAAATTGACCCATATGAAATTGCTCCTATTTGGGTCAAAATTGTCAAATATCAACTTGTGATTCATCTAACATATAGACAAATAATAGTCATCAAAGTATACAAATACAGAAGACACATTTTTTTAAGAGATGTAACTTTTTAATCCTGTTTTGTTTATACTCATGCTTAGCTTGGCCAACCTTGTCCTCATTGACAGTCCTGGGTAAACTTTAGTTCCGGCACAGCTGAAGTCTCACAAATATTTAATTATTGTGATCAAAATGAATGAGATTGAGATTGTGCTATGTGCCTCCTTAAACTCCCACACATTGACTTTTTGCGGGAGGGGAGCTATAAGTGAGGGTTTCTTCACCTCCACCCAGTTACTCCAGATTCAAAGAATACTGACTTTAGCAGCTCATCATGGGAAATTGACATAATTAAGCACTCTTCAAAGAAAAATAGGCTCTGATGTCTCCCATGCTATTAAATATTTACTGTGCACATCATTGTGGTAAATTTCCCGACAGAAAGTGATTCTACCAAAGTAGATCAAATGAGAACATCACTTGCCTTGTAGTAAGTGTATCCACCTCGATATGTTATTAAACAATATATATTTATATGCATAAAATATAAATGCAGCAGCTTCATATCGTGGAGGCTGAAGAGTCTATGGGAGAAGATTTAGAATATGTTTCCCAATAATCCCAATTCTCAGCTCAGAATGAAGCTTGCTATGCTTATCTCTGCAAACAGAGACTACTACACACTGAATGTAATTAGAAGAAGGAAAAGAATAATAATTAAATTCTAGAGGCAGGTGCAGTCCTCTTGGAAAGACATGTT
>CAUYQG010040511.1:0-15558 GCA_963574415.1 Tarsius wallacei
CCGGGCTTTTGCAAGTTAGGTGCCTGTACTTTTTTTCCCCCCTGGGCTCCAGCCTTTGGGTCACTCCAGTGTGGTCCTGTGCCAATTGCCCTTCTTAAATTTTTCATTCCGGCCCCCCCCCCCCCCCCCCCCCCCCCCCCCCCGCATAGTCTCCATTCCACTTCCCCATTTTTCGCTATAGCACTTACCACTAGCAAGCTCAAAAAGCATACTGTTGATGAAAATTGTGGCCAAAATGGCTTCTAGTGACCTAGACGTCACCAGATTCTTTTTCTTCCACAAGGCTTCTCCTTTCTCCCCTAAAGCCCAAAGGACTATGTAGCTCTTATAAAGGCATGTGGCTGTCTTCTTGCTCTATGCAAAATACCTGTGCTTATGCCTGCTCTGAAGGCGCTTCTGTGCATGTGTCCACTACAGAGCCCTGTGGTTTTAGACAAGAAACCAAAGCAAAGGAGTCAAGGCATTTGCTTTTTTATCCACTTCTTGGCCTTACACAAAATTTGGATATGCAATCTGATCACTGCATATTAAGAACAGAACTAGATAAAGCACTGCTCAGATCAAATGAAATATCAAATGAAATATGGGGACAAACTTATGAAATTAGGCTAAGATAAGACCTTTAGCTTGAAAAGATGAAAGATCTGACTAGGATCAATGACACTATGAATAATATAGGTAAGACTAGTTGACCATAAATATAGTCTGCAAAGTAATACTTGATCAAATTTCAGATATGTCTTCCTAAAAGACAGTTACCTAGAACAGTGTTTGAAACATAACATTCAGTGTTTCCCGAATTATACTAAAAGTATAATCCTTACTTTGAGAAGTTTAGAACTTTATTATAGATGGAAAACTTATAGCAGACTTGAACATATTTTATCTACCAACTTTATTACTTACCTATCATATTTACTACATCTAAAACCAACTTAACGGTGCTACAAGGTCTACCTACTTGGTCTAGCTTAAGATTCATTAAATAAAAAATCTATTTTTGGCAAATATTCACACGAACCAAGAAAAAAAAAGATTTCCAGATTTTTATTTCTGGAACTGTACACCAGGTATTAAAGTACAACAAATACAAAATAATGCTCAAAAAAATCAGTGTTTATGTACAAATATTAAAATCAATGCAACCATAGCAACTTCCTCTTGAATATCTGATACTAAAACTTGTTCTGATTGTCACTAATTTATTTCATACTCACAGGGTACTTATTTCAAACTGGGACAATTGGAATCACTGGTCATCTAACAGGAATATTAATATCTACCATATTTAACAATAAAACTAATAGTTTCCTCCTTTTAGTGAAAAAATTAGGAACTTTTTAAAAAACATAGTAATGTCAATATTTTTATAAATTATTTCAATTTCCATTTGTAGACAATGTGCTTTGAAACTCTGGGCAAACAATCTCCTTGGTGGTCAGGTTTATTTGTTAGTTTACATTCAAAGTTGAAATACTCACTAGAGACTTTGGTTAAATTAAATAGTATCACTACGTTCTATTAGATCTGATGTTCTCAAATATTTATGACCCTCGGCATTTTAAAAATTAAAAAGGAAACGATTGCACAATTCTTTGACCTAATTGTACAGATTTTAGTATTTTTTAAACAGTATTCTACATCCTTCAAGTAAATGCAGCAGTTGACCATGACAAGAGGAAAACTAAGCATTTAAAAGCTAGCATGAAAAAGATGAAATACAACTAACAAAAGTAAAGTATTGCTATAATCACAGCACCAGTTACACTTCTAAATGAATCCACTGTCCTCTTCAAATTCCCTGTACATAAAAGATGTATCAGCCAACACTGCAACCGCTCACCATGAATTTTTGGTTTGTTCATAAGAAAATAATGCGGGAAAAAAAAAGAATTTATCACAGTTTGTTATAAGAATTGTGCTTAACACTTGATAATGAAGGCATTATTGTTTCTTCATATGACTGCAAATCAGTTATTTTCATGCTTCCAAACGCAATTCTTTTAATAAACAGTAACAAATTCTCTGTTAAGATGTTTAAATGGAGAAAAAAAACAGTAAATCCAGCTTTTAAAAGAAAATTCAATAAATAGCTATTATACATGGATAAAGTCATAGTGGTACAATTTATGAATGTCACATCAAGCATGCACAAAAATGGTATTATACATGGCAGAAGTAGTCAGAAAATATTGAATTAGATCTAAAAAGATATGAAGAATTTACACTTATATACAAAAATCTTGCAAATTATTGCCTCATTTTAACAAGGAATTAAAAGTAAACGTTACCAGCTAGTTAGCACTCTCTAAGAGGCTAAAATCAGATTGGCATTTAAAAATCTATTAAACTAGCTGGAATTTATTTTTCTCTCATACCATTTTCTGGATTTTGGTCAAAAATCTTTATTTAAATAACTAAAGTGTCCATTCATCTTGCTGATAATCAAAACTTTAGATAAGAAACACTGTTTCCATCTTATATCAAGATCCCAGCAATGCATAGATAAACTGAATATATTACTGCATCAGCTACTGAGAATGGGCATGTTCATTTAAGTGCAACTGGTATTAGCATTCAGTCATCTTTGTGTAAATTACTTATACAAACCAGCCACTGTAAACCCAGAGTGAAAATTAAAGTTACAACAATGGAAGATTATGGCCAGTATTCTTACTAAATTATAGAAAGTGTACTGATTTTTAATAAAAGAAATAAGGTTCAAAGTTTAGCACAACACAGCAATAAGAAGCTGACAACTTGGATAAAAATATCAGAAAGCAACACAGAGCCCAGGCTACCCATTATTTACTGTGTGCATATAGGAATGCTAGACTTTAGGTGTATAAATTAGAGACTGATTTTTAAGTTATTAATTTAACTACTTTTGTCCACTGTGCTAAACTAAATTTTATAGTAAATGTGCTACTGAGTAAACACTTCAAAGCAATCTTCATTAAAATGCTGCAAAGAAAAACAAGAATACATACCATCCAAAACTAAGGATGTCATTGCAGTTCACAGTTTATATAATAAATACCCTCCCTTTCGATCACTACTAAGATCACTACATTCTATCTAATCATCAGCACAACCTTGAAGCAACTTAGACTCACAAATATGAGCAATGCAGCCAAACACTGAAGTTTTTTGCAAAGCAACACACCAGTAAAAATCAAAAATTTTAATTAAGACGGTGCAAAAAAAAAGTAATTCTCTATTTTAACTGTACTATAAAAGCAATGCTTATTACATCCTAATACTGTATTACATATTGTTTGATTCACCTTATAACTTAAAGATGCATGTCTACAGAGCAAAAATGGCCAAAGTTTATGACAATGGCTTCTCATTCACAACGTTTGGAATAAAAATAAAACTGAGTTTGAGATGCATCTGAACGTCTATCACTTTTTAAAACTTAAAAGTGGTAACGTACCATTCTACTTCAGATAGGATACTCACATTTTTCTTGCCAACTATTCCAGCTACACAAAAAAGCTTAAATATACTTCAAGGTTCTACTGCATCATGTATAAAATCTAGAAGTCCCTCTAAATATTAACACTTTGAACTGCAGTGCTACAAACAACTTAAGAGGTGTCCCAAAATGTAAACCATTGAGTGGCAATATCCTAGGCTTTGTAGACTTGCCTCCACAAGTCAACTGCCTCAGGATAAACTAAATTATCAATGACAAGTATGATTTTTAAGATTACAATCTTGACAATGGTGGACAAAACCCCATCTCCCATCTGAATACCACATCTTCAAATGCCAAATTTTTAGCCAACAAATACAGTTACACAGAAATCTTCTGGCAGTAAAATGACCAATTCTGTGTAAGGTAGCTCTGGTCTAGAATTTTGAAACAGGATCCAAGCAAGCGTCTTCATAATTTGCACACAGTTCTTCGTGCTGGCTTCCTTAAAGATGGACTTGCTGTTTGTAAACTGAAGTGCTCTAGTTGAATAACATGAGAGAAGTTTCCATTTTTAAAAAATCCTTGCATGTTTGTGCAGTTTAAAGAAACCTACCCCTGCTTTTATTAATTAAGAAAATAAAACCCAAAAAATGCTACATTGAGCAGGGATTGGGATCGGTACCTGTAAACATTGTTATTCCACTGCATCCATTTCGGCAAAAGGAATTTACACCAAAAGAAGCCACACCATTCAGTTCAGAACATCTGTGCTGGTTTTGAGCTGGTGGCCTCTGTCTACAGGTTTTAAAACTGGGAGTGAGGGTAGTAGGGATTGAAAAAAATAGAAAAAGAGGGGAGTGGGGAAGAGGTATTGGGAGATGAGGAAGAGAGAAGCAGAGCTTAAAGCTGCACCACAGAGTTCAATCTTAGTTCCCAACTCTGCTGATCATAGTTCATTTCCACATTTATGGATTGAAAAATGAAAATACTCTTGATAAATCAAGATATAGTTCTATACATACTGACATCACTGATGTCATATTGAAAAAGGTTCAAACTTCCAGTGAAAGACTATGCAAACCTGATAGCTCCCCTCAAGTTTACCAGTACTGCACACCCACAGTTCCTGGGCTCCTCACTCATGTCACTCCGAGTGGAGGGCGGTGTGCTGATGCAGAGTGTGGGCACTGATGAAGCCGTTGGTCTCGTTGGCAGACAGACTGCCAAAGTCAGCCACAGAAACAGCCATTTTGGCACTGGTGATGTGATGTGTGTGATTTTCAAAGTCCACACCCAGATTATTTACAGAAACCTCATTCATAAAGGATTCAGGGACAGCAATGCCCATTTTCAATCTTTTTGCTGGTCTTTCTGACTCTTCACTGCACATGTTCATTGGGTTTAGCTCCGAGTGATAAAATCCAGTCTCAAATAAATTAAAACAATCACTTTCCCCATTGCTGGGCAGGGTGAGTAACTCTTCTGTTACAACAGGCACATGATTTACTTGTCCACGGGGTGTGTTGCCCAGTGGAGGAAAGCTATCATCCAAACAATTCACATCTGAGGGGTTGCAGACAGTTGCTACACTGTTGGTCAAAGCTAAAAAGAAATGGAAAACGGTAAGTAAGTGGTCCTATGACATGAAACAAAGAGGAAACAATTTTGTAACAAACTATACCAAAGAACACAAAAAGATCTTCATTTTTACCTGTCAAGTCACTGGCAGTGAAAGAGTTGAGAATGTTCAGCTGTTGATCAGGAATAGGCTCAGGCCGGTTAGAAGTTAAGGCTGAAGAATTTACTGTCCCACCCAAAGCTTCTGTTTCATCTACCAAACGATCCATATAGTCCCTGAAAAACACACCCCAATAATTTTATGACTGTATATCACAGCTAAAAACAAAAGTCACTGAAGTCAAGCCCATGGTACTTACGTAACTCCAGGGTGATGGTTATATCGTTTCTTTCCAAATCTTGTCTGTTGAGCAAAGTAATCATAACGTTCTGATTTCTTCCACATATAGTAGAACGCTACACATTCAGCAACCGTTCTAGTTCTCACCTAATGAAAAAAGTTGGATTTTTAAAAACAAATGATTTTTTTTAGCAACTTTTCTTTCCCACAACAATGCAATAACTTCAGTCCATGGGTCTTATTTTCTATCTTCCCAATTATGAAATTCTGAATTCTTTTATTAGTAAAATGCCTTTACATTTAATGATGGGGTCATTTTCAAAAGCCCAGGTTTTTTTTTTTAAATCATAATGTATTAGTTTATAAAGTAAATATGCATTCAGAAATTATCTTACACCTTTACAGAAAAATCCTGAAACACTGGCATCCTTTGCTTTTCTTCACTAAATTCTCACTATGATTGTGACTACAGTGAAGGGTTCATAAGTTTGGATTAACCAATCCCCGAGGTGTCCATGAATGGATTTCACTGGAATCGATTAACTCCCCAAATTATACACAGGTATCCTTCTCTGGGGAGAAAGAATGCAGCCTCATCATATTATCAAAGGGTTCCATTATGCAAGAGAGATTTAGAATCCTTGGCAAAAGAATCAACAATCTGTAATAGCTGGAATGTAAGGTGATTTACTAGCTATAGGCAGGGTTTTTCCCCTCCAATGTGTTTGGCTTTTAGCTTCAAGAGATTTTGGTAATAATAAAATATGAGTCTCAACTACTTGGCTCCACATCCAAACTAGAATTCATCTAACTACATACAGCCATAGATATGAATTCAGATATATGAACAAAAGTCTTTATCCTTCTCCAATAAATAATTTCTCCCCTGCTTAATCACCACTCAATAAAGAAATTTCAGTATTTCTATCCTGATTCCTGAGTGAGTTGAGATCACTAATATAAGTACAAGCTTTTTAAACCAAGAAATACAGAATACCTTTCAATAAACATCATTAACTATAAGTCTTCGCAGAGAACGCAGGCTTCGTGGGGCCACAGACCTTTTCTGTCTTATTCACTGATGTATCTCTAGTGACTAAAACAATGTCTGGTAAGTGGAGTGGAAGGACATAATTGTTTATGGAATGAATGGACAGAGTACATGTAAGTCATTACAAAACTGATGGCTTTTTTTTTTTGTAATTTAAAGGACAACCCACACTTCTTTTAAAATGTTTTATCTATTCACTAAATTAAACACTTCATCTCTCCTCTGAAAAAACATTAAGCTTTCATATATACAGAGTATGAAATTTTCAACATCATACTGGAAGGTCTAGCTAATGTAGTAAGACAAGAAAATGAAATAAAAGATTGGGAAGGAAGAAATAAAGCTGTCTCTGTTCACAGATGACATGACTGTCTATGTAGAAAATCCCAAAGAATCAACAACAAAATTTCTGGTACTAATAAGCACTTAAGCAAAGTTACAGGAGGCAAGTTTAGTACACAAAAGTAAACTGCTTTCCTATATTCTAGCAATTGAAATTTGACAAAACAATACCATTAGCACTCCAAAAAATTAAATACTTAGGTATAAAATCTAACAAAATACATGCAACATCTATATGAGGAAAACTACCAAATTCTGATAGAAGAAATCAAGGAACAACTAAATCAATGGAGAGATAATCTATGTTCATGGATAGGAGGACTCTTTATTGTTAAGATGATAGTTCTTCCCAACTTGATCTACAGTGCAATCCCAATCAAAATCCCAGCAAGCTATTTGTGAATATCATCAAACTAATATTATATGAAAAGGTAAAAGACCCAGAAGAGCCAACACAATTTTGGAAGAAAATGATAAGTTGAAGGATTGACACTACCAAAGTTCAAGACTTACTATCAAACTACAGTAATTAACACAGTATAGTACTGGGGGGAAAATAGACAAACAGGTTAATGGAAAAGAAAAGAGAGGTCAGAGATATACCCAAAGACATATAGTCAACTGATCTTTGACCAAAGAGCAAAGGCAATTCAATAGAGGAAGAATAGTTTTTTTCTAAAAATGATGCTAGACCAACTGGACATCCACATACCCCTCCCCCCAAAAAAAAGAAAGAAGAAAGAAAGAAAAGAATCTAGACACAGAAATTACACCTTTCAAAAAATTAACTCAAAATGAATTACAGACCTAAATATATAACACAAAACTATAAAGCTCCCAGGGGATAAAAGGAGAAAATCTAGGTGACCTTTAATCTGGTATTTTAGGAAAACCTTAAAAGTATGAACAACAAAAAATGAAAATCCTATAAGTTAGACATTAAAATTAAAAACATTTACTCTGCAAGACACACTGTTAAGGGAATATAAAGACAAGCCTCAGACTGGGAGAAAATGTCTTCAGAACATGTATCTGATAAAAGACTAGAATCTAAAATATACAAATAAGTCTTCAAATTCAACAATAAGAATACAAACCACTCAATTAAAAAATGGGCAAAAGATCTGAATGGACACCTGAAAAAAGATACACAAATGGCAAATAAGCATAAGAAAAGATGATCAACATCATATTCATTAGGTAATTACAAATTAACCCTTTGTACTTAAAAGACATCTCATGGATCACCTATGTGCAACTCAACTGCACTGTTTTACAAAATAGTGAAAAACAAGTCACTTCATATTAGATAGTATAGCATTAGAACCAATTATTTTATTGTAATGATATTTGGCTTATAATGGAATCTTGGGCATTGAGAAACTTATTTATGACCAAAAAAATCAAAATTTTATGTATTTTTCTAATGTGTGGTAATATGTGAAACAGTCACTGACATACATTGCCAGTTCCTTGATACATGTTGTACAGCAATTTGATGTCTTCCACCTGGTATTTTTCTACTTGTGCAGATGGTACAGTCTCATTTCTTCCTCACATTAATAATATGTAATTTATTGTTGTTTGAAGAATATGTGGAAGAATACACTTGTGATTCCTGAAAATCAGTTTTCAACTGATTGATCATATCTCAGTATATATTCCATTTCTTTACTTGCAATTTGAATGTAAAACTTCAAAAAAATATACATTTTTGAAAAATCTGTGCTTGTATAATTTTGTCCTGTATAGTCACCAGCAATCTCTTTATGTCCCCTAGGAGGGGACATCCAAGTGGTTTGCTAAATTTATGATGTCCCCTGAGAGGGGACATCTGAGTGCAAAGGGTTAAGACAACAAAAAGATGCCATTGAAAGCCCATTAAAATGGTGAAAATCCAAAATACTGACAATACCAAATGCTGGCAAAGATGTGAAGCAATAGAATTCTCTTTCATTGCTAGTGGGAGTACAAAATGGTACAGCCACTTTGGAAGATAGTTTGGCAGTTTCATACAAAACTAAACATACTTTTACCATTTTATTCAGTAATCTCTGCTCTTTGGTATTTAAGAAAATGAATCAAAAACTTTCTCCACATAAAAACCTGCACATGAATGTTTATAGCGGTCTTCATCATAATTGCCAAAACTTGGAAGCAACTAAGATACCCTTCAACAGGTGAACGAATAATCAAAATCAAAATGGCATTTCCATATGATGCAATACTGTTCAGTGATTAAAAGAAAAAAAAAAAGAATGAGCTATCAAGCCTCAAAAAAACATGAAGGAAACTTAAATGGATATTGCTAAGTCAAATAAGCCAATCAGAAAAGGCTACATAGTTGCATAATTCCAACTATGCGACATTTGAAGTGGCAAAAGGGATCAGTTGTTGCTAGAGGCTGTAGGGGAGGAGGGAGGGTCAGGAAGAACAGAGGAAACATGGGAGTTTTTAGGTCAGTGAAGTTACTCTGTATGATACTGTAATGGTGGGTGTACACATCTGTCAAAACTCACAGGATGTACAACACAAAGAATAAACCCTAATGTAACCTATGGACTTCAATAATAATGTATCAACATTGGCTCATCAATTGTACTAAATGTATACTAATGTAAGATGTTAAAATAATAGAGAAAATGCTAGGGATGGAGAAAATATATGGGAATTTTGTAATTTCTGCTCAATTTTGCTGGAAATCCAAAACTGCTCTAAAAAATAAAAGTCTATTCGTTTTTTTTAAAAAGGTATAAAATGTTAACTTACTACCTAAATGCTTCAGAACCCTGCCATTCTTTAGGATAAAGAAAGATAATAAAGGATTTTGGGGTTGGAGTCTCACTCCATTGCCCGAGCTGAAGCGCAGCGGCATGCTAACAGTCACCCCAGTGTCAACCTGCTGGGTTCCAGCTATCCTTCCGCCTCAGCCTTCCAAGTAGCTACCCTGCCCAGTTAATTTTTTAATTTATTGTAGAGACGAGGTCTCACCATGTTGCCCAGGCTAGTCTCAAACCTGTGGGCTCAGGCAATCCTCTCACCTCAGCCTCCCAAACTGCTGGGATTACAGGCTTGAGCCACCGCGCCTGGTCCAATAAAGGATATTTTAGAGTGAAAAAAAAAAATCTTTAAATAGACTTTTGTTTTCAGAGGACTTTTAGGCTCACAGCAAAACAGAGCAGTAGAAAGTACAGTTTCCATATACCTCCTGCTCCCATGCTTCCACAGTGTCTCCCACTGTCAATATCCCACACCAGAGCAGTAAATTTGTTAAAATAAATATACCTACATTGAAACATCATCACCCAAAGGTCACAGTTTACACTCTATTTGTTGTACATTCTATAAGTTTTGGTATATCTACCATTATAGTATCATACAGGATAACTTCACTGCCCTTAAAAATACTCCCTCCTGTATAACCCCTGGCAACCACTGATCGTTCGATTGTCTCTGTAGTTTTGCCTTTTCCAGAATGTTACATAGTTGGAATCCTAAAGTATGGAGTCTTTTCAGGTTAGCTTCCTTCACTTAGTAATATGCATTCAGGAGTCCTCATGTCTCTTTGTGGCTTGATAGCTCATTTTTGTTATCGCCGAATAACAGTCCAGTGTCTGGATGTGCCAGTTTATTTATCCATTCACCTCAAAGGACATACTGGTTTCTTCAAAATTTTGGTAATTATGATTAAAGCAGCTAGAAACACTTGTGCAGGCTTTGTGTGGATATAAGTGTTCAACTCATTTGGGTAAATACCAAGGAGTAGGATTGCTAAATGATATGGTAAGAGTATGTTTGGTTTCATAAGAAACTTCCAAATTGTCAGCCAAAGCAGCTGTATCATTTTGCATTTGTACCAGCAATGAATGACAATTCCTGTTGCTCCACATCCTTACCAACATTTGGTGTTAGAATATATTTTTAGTTGCTTTTAGAGTAACAATGTTTCTCCTTTCAGCAACTGCAGTTCTCACTGCTGAAAATAAATGATTTTGAGGCCACAAACCTTTAAATAGCTTGGATAACTTGATAACTGTTTATGTTGAAAGACATGTAAATTATACTACCAGCCACCCAGGAGCAGGCTGTGGCAGCTATGAGCAAATTCCAGTCATGTTTAGAGTGATATCTGAAATGTTAATGGCAGGAGAACATTAACAAGTTGTTTTCCTACTCAAGTGGCTTATGAATTAATTGCTTATATTCATTGTAACTAGTAATTTTTCTGTACTAATTTGCCCAATTTACCTTATTCTTCTGTATAAGATGAAAATCTTTTCCAAAAAGCATGAGTGCATGTTCAAAGCTTCGACATTCTTCTTCTGTCCATGCAGTCATTCCTTCTAAAAAAATTTAAAACAAAAATCATGGGCCTCAAAATTCTTTTATGTGAACCACCGATAATCAGTCTCTCTCCCTCTCACACCTCCCCACACACATGAATTCTATATGTAGGAGATTTTGGTTAGGATTAGTATGCACACTATAAATCTTATAAATAAGCCTAGAATACAAAAATATAAACATTGGTTTTTTTTCTCTGCATTGCAGGATAAGAATTTAATATTTTTAAAATAATTTTTGCTTGTTTTTCTGATTCAAAAAAATTTTTAAACAATGAGCATAGCATATCTTAAAACTAAAAAAAAGGTTACTTCCTTTATGAGGAATAAAAAGCTCTATTTTGGTCTTACATCAAAACTGTAAATTCTTTAATTAGAGACCACAAATAAAGTGTAATCAACATATTTATTTAAAATTGGTATAGCCAGGCACAGTGGCTCACGACTGTAATCCCAGCACTTTGGGAGGCAGAGGCGAGAGGATTGCCTGAGCCCAGGGATTTGAGACCAGCCTGGGCAACTTGGCGAGACCTCGTCTCTAAGATAAATCAAAAAATTAGTTGGGCGTGGTAGTGCACACCTGTAGTTCCAGCTACTTGGAAGGCTGAGGCGGAAGGATTGCCTGAGCCCAACCAGTTGAGACTGCGGTGGCCGTGAGTATGCTACTGCACTCCAGCCTAGGTGACAGTGAGACCCCAACTAAAAAATAAATAAATAAAATAAAATCGGTATGTAGAATGATATACTCTGAAAAAACAAAGAAACAAGACATAGTTCATGCTTTCAAAAAAACTAAATCCTATTCAACTTCCCAGCAGACGTTACTGTTGTTGGTGAATTCAACGTCTACTTGGAGCAGAGATCTGGAAGGTCTTTACTGGGTCATCGACTAAACTCAAGAGTTAGTTTATCATTTCTCTTTGTCTCTGAAGTTTCTCACTCAATGATACTAGGGACAGGTCATACATAATAAAGGTGAAAAACAGTCTGAACTAAGGAAAAAACCAGTATTTAGTTTTTGAGTTTTGAGAGCTTAAAATAATTTTTTCAAGCAGCAGCATTTATAAGGGAAACCTCTCAATAGACTTTCACAACCCTCAAATTTAAATGTATTATTTTTAGTTTTATATTTTTCCAAGCCATCTAAGTAATATTACCAAGCATTATTTTCATTCTATATATACTTAATGAAAACTATGGGACATGCAATCCATTTATCTGACAAAAAATACTGAAATAAAAGTCAACCATTTTCCTTGACACACATAAAACAAATCCTAAATATTGTAAAATGTTATTATATAATTACTAAAAATATACTTCTTGAAATAAATTTAAGAGAACATATTATACATGTTTCTCTTTTTAATATTTAATCTCCTTTTATGTCCTGTCTGATTTTTTTTTCAAAAGAAGGAAAAAACTCAACTTTTTTCAATGAAATTGTAAATCATTTTTAAAAATTACTTTGGATATATTGTCATCTCTGGGGTCTGTTTTGCTCTGTAACTATTTCTTCAAGAAAGTGACAGGGGGTTAACTAATTTGTATCTGAACAATCTCTGGCAAGTCTAAAAATAGAGGGCAAGAAAAGGAAAAGACTACTTGCTATGAAGATGAACACATATCTTACAAAAGTGTTACAGGATTGCTCTGTCCCTTAGGATACTTTGCTTATTCTGATCCCCAAGTGGTCACACCCTGTCTTTTCCCTCTCTTGAACCCAAGTGTTTCTTACCTTGAGATGCCTTTCCATTGCAGCAGTACCTTTCAATTGCTTCCTTAATATTATGGTTACACTTGAGAAGTTCATATAATGCCTAGGGGAGAGAGAGGGAAAGAAAAATTCAATAAAAATAACTTAAAGTTCATACCTAACAGCACTTTAAAAAAAACAGGTATATTGAAAGAGCCGTGACAAATACAGGCTGAAATGCTTTCTAATTTCAGGACATTTGGGAATATATCTGCCCAGGCATTTGATCTATGTAACCACCCTGCAGACGGACTCTGGCACTACCTGAGTTTGTTCATTCTCACTCTCCCTCTCAGAAGTCACCTACTATGTCATTGCTGGCCTTTTTTTTTTTTTTAATTGCTGGGCCTTCTGAACTGGGAATTTCTCCTATTTTAGATGATTTTTTTTAAGTTAGGAAAAATTAGAGTTGTAGTCTGTCTCTTGATGCCATTTCCTCCCTGCCTTTTAGAGGAACAGTAGCAGGCTTGGAATAGTAAAACTGGTACTTTGGTGACCAGGTTTATATTGGTTTTAGTTATTCCCATCTACTATGAAAGATATCACTTTTTTCCAATAGAATTTTTTCCTATTAAATCTGTTTGGAATTATGAATATAATAAACAGACAAAATAGAATTAAACTGAAAGTTAAATAATCCACCTTCTCAAGTAAATTTCAAGGAAGGTGAAGATGGCTGTATATTAGAAAAACTTTCAAGACATCAATAGGCTACATTAAAAAACAATAATCTCTATGCTAATTACTGATCTAATCACTAATTGTGTATCGAAACATCAATACGTACCTTATAAATATGTACAATTACTATGTCAATTTATAAAAACCAATCATCTCAACAGCTGCTTTAAAAAGCATCTGATAAACCAATATCCATTTCTAATTTTAAAAAGTAAACAACTATAATAGTTATTAACAGATGGATACTACCTTGCTATAAATAAAGATACCCTATGTTGAAGCAAGGATCAGTATTATTTAAAACGTAAAAACCTTAGATGTATTACTTTCACCAAAAGCAGGTTCAAATCACTCTTACTATCAAATATCTGAGAGTTACAGCTAATGCATTAAGATGTAAAACAGAAATAAAAGATATGATGATGATAAGAAAGAAACAAAAGTATAATTTAATGATAACTCTAAAACCAGAAAACTACTCTGTAAATGTACACAATTATGATGTATCAAACAAAAATATTAACAATAATTTTTTTGAGTCGGAGTCTCACTCTGTCGCCCAGACTGGAGTGCAATGGCCGCTCCCGGCCACTGCAGCCTCGACCTGCTGGGCTCCGGCGATCCTTCCACCTCAGCCTTACAAATAGCCAGAATTACAGGCACACGCTACCACGCCTGGCTGATTCTTTGATTTATTGTAGAGATGAGGTCTCGCCAAGTTGCCCAGGTGGGTCTCGAACCCGCGGGCTCAGGCAATCCACTCACCTCAGCCTCCCAAAGCACGGGATTACAGGCTGAGCCACCGAGCCTGGCGCTTTTTTTTTTTAAAGGAAAAAAGAGCACACACACCATGTACAGTTTATTTTGCTTGCATAAAGTATCTATGAAAATTTGTTCCTCTACCCAAGCTAATACCACCTATGATTCATGGGATCGATTTTTCCTTGGTTTTAGTCTTGCTAATGATTCTGTGTTGAGCCATAAAGAACTGAAATTGACTTCTCTTAAGAAAACAAAAGAGGTGCGGGGACGGGCCACCGGTCGGAGATATGTGTAACACACCAAGTTATTGTGACCTGGGAAAGGCTGCCAAGGATGTCTTCAACGAAGGATATGGGTTTGGCATGGTCAAGATCGATCTGAAAACAAAGTCTTGTAGTGGAGTGGAATTTTCTACTTCTGATCATGCTTACACTGATACAGGGAAAGCATCAGGCAACCTAGAGACCAAATATAAGGTTTGCAGCCCAAAAATGGAACACAGACAATACTCTTGGGACAGAGATCTCTTTGGAGAATAAGTTAGCTGAAGGGTTGAAGCTGACTCTCGATACCATATTTGTACCAAACACAGGAAAGGAGTGGGAAATTGAAGGCCTCTTATAAACGGGATTGTTTCAGTCTTGGCCGTAATGTTGATACAGATTTTTCTGAGCCAACCATCTGTGGCTGGGCTGTGTTGGCCTTAGAAGGGTGGCTTGCTGGCTATCAGATGAGTTTTGATACAGCCAAGTCCAAACTGTCACAGAATAATTTCGCCCTGGGTTACAAGGCTGCAGACTTATAGCTGCACACTCGTGTGATTGATGGTACTGAATTTGGAGGTTCTATCTGCCAGAAGGTTAATGAGAAGATTGAAACGTCAATAAACCTTGCTTGGACAGCTGGCAGTAACAACACCTGTTTTGGCATTGGTGCTAAATACAAGCTGGATTGTAGAACTTCTCTATCTGCTGAAGTAAATAATGCCAGCCTGATTGGACTGGGTTATACTCAGACCCTTCGGCCAGGGGTCAAACTGACCTTGTCAGCTTTAATTGATGGAAAGAACTTCAATGCAGGAGATCACAAGGTTGGGTTGGGTTTTGAACTGGAAGCTTAATGTGGTTTGAGTAAAGCATCGAATGTGTTCCTAGAAGTGAAGAGAAATGAACCCACTCTGTTTTGGCCTTAAAATTCTTCTGTGAAATTTCAAAAGTGTGAACTTTTTATTCTTCCAAAGAATTGTAGTCCTCCCCACACTGAAGTCTAGAGATTGCAAGT
>CAUYQG010040512.1:0-27801 GCA_963574415.1 Tarsius wallacei
AGAGAGAGAGGGAGAGGGTGGGGGGAGGGAGGGAGGGAGAGAGAGAGGGAGAGGCAGGTGTCGTGTGCTGTTAGAAGCACGAAGAAAGACTTCCTAGAAGTGCAGCAGGAGAGCTGAGATGGGCATTGAGGGAGGGAGAGAATTTCAATGAGAGAAGGGCAGTCCAGACGCAGCGTGGCGAGACCGAGGGGCCGGAGTGTAGGGTGCAACAGGTGGCCCAGTCTGAGTGACGGATGCGGTGTGGCTGGGGGTGGGGAGACGGGAGCCAGTGGGATCTGTGCTAGTGAGGGTGAGGTTTGGCTGAGAGTGGCATGAGACCGGCAGTGGCTGAGACTTGGGATGTAAGCATGCGAAGCCCAGCAGGCCCAGGGCTGGAACGGCAACCACTGGGCCAGGGACCCAGGCTCCTTCTACTTTGCTTCTCTGCCACGTAGGCCTGGACTCCATGGTCCAAGAGGGCAGTGCCCTTGTTGTGGTAGATTTTAGGTGCCATTTTGACTGGGCTACGAGGTGCCCAGATTGCCTGGGAAAGAGATCAGCGATGACACCAGTAGACTGAATACAGAAGATCTGCCCTCCCCAGTGTGGGTGGGTCCCTTCCAATCTGTTGAACACAAGATGGGGAAAGGCCAAATTGTCTTTCTCTGTGATTGGGGGCATCCATCGCCTCCTGACCTGGGACATTGAAGCTCTTGGTTGTTGGGCTTTTGGACCCAAGCTCCGGCCACACCTCTCAGAGCCTCTGCTCTCCAGGGATGGAGAGGCTTCCTTCCTGTGGTCCACACCTCACATGAGCTGAGTTCCCTGGGTGAAGCCTTCCAAAATGCTCAGAGAAGGTGTCATTATTTTTACAGATGAAGAAATTAACACTCACAGAGGTGTAGCAGCTTCCCTGGAGTGATTCACACCCCAACCAGGCTGCAGAGTCAGGATAAGCAGAAGGTCCCTGTCACCCTTGTGAACTTTGTCACACATGGTGGGTTCCGCCCCCCTCAGGGACCTCATCCCACATGGTGGATTCTGCTCCCTCGGAGACCTCATCACATGGTGGATTCCACCCCCCTTGGGGACCTCATCTCACATGGCCGGTTCCACCATCCTTGGGGACTCTGTCACTCACAGTGGGTGTTAGATTTGCCCCAGCCACATCACTGAGCACCTACCCTGGAGCCAGCCATCCCATGGGGAGCCAGAGTCAGCTCAAGCCCCCATCAGCCTCCTTTTGAGGCCACACGCAGCCCTTGACGCCATGTGAGACCCAAGCATGGCCTCTCCCAGGGTCTGGCTCTTTTCTTGGGGGAGGGGGAGAGTGTTCTTTCACTTTTCCTTTCAAAATGGGGACGGTTGAAGCCACGTGATGAATCCGCCCTTCCGACCCCAGAGCCGGGATGCAGAGTCCCGTGCGGGATCGTGGCCTGACAGTTTTCTTGACAAAAACATTTTCCAAAGAGCAAACAGGGACATCTGCCTGCTTCATTATTTTGCCTTGAAAAGAGCAAGATGGCGCACACAATATGGAGACCCGTGGCCACCCCGGAGGCATGTGTGGCTTGGTGGGCTCTCCGTGTCCATCTCCTGAGGACAGCTGGTAGGGCTGGCGGGGCCCAGGTGACTCCTAAGGCAGATGGCATCTCCTCTGGGTTGCAGCAGAGCTCAGGAGGGGAGCCCTCGCATCCACAGGAAGTGTGTGGTGGTGGGGGGGTCCATGCCAGTGCCCTCCCCTCCCTGCCTGGCCCTTCCTGAGGGGCTGTGGGTGGCACGTGCACACAGGTGCTCATACGGCCAGAGGCCCGGCCCAGCTCCTGTGTTCACTGGCGGCAGCAGCCTCTGCCAGTGATGACCCTTCGCTCCAGCCTTCCTTGCTAGACTCCATCGTGCCTCCCAGCTGTTCATGTCTGGAGGCCAACCTGAGAGTTGTTAGAGGCCTGGCCCGGCTGAGCTGCCCTCCCTGGTGCTGCAGGGGTGTAAGCATGTGGCCAGGCATCCTGCCCGGCGCGCCTGGCTGCACCGAGTGACCTTGATGGCTCCATCTTCACTCTGGAAGCAAAAACACTGCCTCGGAATTTTAATGACCAGGCAGCGAGTGGCTCTCGGCGGTGCTCTGACTGAGCTGTGTCCGTGGCCTGTGGAGGGATGGAGGTCAACGTTGTGAGCCTGGAGCCCTAACATACCAGGGAGCACATGTCAGCTGCATCTGCAGGCTCCCAGGCCAGGGCTCGGGCGAAGAAATTTCTTTCTGGTGCGTGAAGTGGGCATGGGTAGGAGTGCTGGGAATTGTGTCAGGGCTGCCCAGGCCTCCCAGAGTGAAGGAGCCATACGGGGACACGCCTTCTGGCCATGCCACGTGAAACCTACTGGCTTGACGCGCAGAGCTGGCTGCCTGGTGGTGGTGACACGGCATGGCTCTGTCGGCCCCGTGAGGCCCTCGGAGCGTGAGCAGTCTGGCTTCAGCTCTGCCCCATAACATGAATTAAGTCTGCTTCAGTGGGTTGTTTCGCCTTGAAAAGGTTATTTAAAGCCTTTTAAAAATAGCATGATGGGAGCCTGTGACTGTTTACATTACCCTGCGAGGAGGTGCACACTTTGTTTATTGCAAAGATCTCCTGGTTTCAAGATCCAAAAAACCCCCTCAAAACAGAGGAATTATCCCTCTCTGTGATCCTCAGACACCGGCCACCTCCTGGTCACTGCACCTGGAGCCTGAGGCTGTGGGTATTCCCCCTCCCAGGCCAGTAGCGCCCCCCTGGGAGTTTTCGAAAGAGGCACATTCCTGGCCAAGGAGATGACTATTTTTTCTTTTTTTAAGGATGTGGTGTACAATTCAGGATTAGATGTACAAATCGTCATTGTACTGGTAAAGTTTGGGCCTCACTTTGGTCCCCACGTCACTTGGTTTGAGATCAGTTACCCTTGTTGATGAAGTGTGACCCCCCCTTCCTCCCCTGGCAGGGTCCCGCTACTGCCAATCCCTTTCTTGTAGTATTATGATAATTGTTCAGGGTCTGCTTATGAGTGAGAACATGTGGTACTCAGTTCTTTGTTTCTGTGATAGATCACTGAGTGTGATAGCCTCTAAACCCATCCAAGTTGCTACAAAGTTCATAATGTTGTCCCTTTTTTATGGCTTCATAATATTCCATCACGTATATGTACCACTTTTTTTTATCCAGTCCACTTTTGATGGGCAGCACGCTTGGTTCCATGTTTTTGCTATTGCGAATAATGCTGCAATAAACAGGCATGTGCAAGTATCTTTTTCTTTTTTTTCTTTTCTTTTTTTTTTTTTTAGAAAGAAGGATTTATTGAGAGGACAGAAAAGCTCCCATAGTGGGAGGGGGTCCGAAGGGGCTGCCCAGGTATCTTTTTCATAGAGTGATTTGAGTTCCTCTGGGTATATTCCCAGAAGGAGGATTGTGGGGTCATATGGAAGGCCAATTTTTAGATCTTTTAAGAATCGCCACACTGTTTTCCACAGAGATTGTACTTTACACTCCCACTAACAGTGTGGAAGTGTTCCTTTTTCCATGCACCCTCTCCAGCATCTGTTGTTTTTTGAGTTATTGATGATGACCATCCTGACTGGAGTTAGGTGGTATCTCAGTGTGGTTTTGATTTGCATTTATTTGATGACTAGTGAGGCTGAGCATTTTTTCATGTACTGTTGATTACCTGTATATCTTCTTTTGTGAAATGTCTATTCATGTCTTTTGCTCACTTTTTAATGGGACTGTGCTTTTTTCCTTTCGGCACACTTGAGTTCCTTCTAGATCCTGGATGTTAGACCTTTGTCAGATACACAGTTGGCGAATATTTTTTCCCAGTCTGGGGGCTGTCTCCCTGCTCTTTCAGTGGTTTCTTTGGCTTTGCAGAAGCTTGTCAGTTTGAAGTTTTATGTTTAGGTCTTTGATCCATTTAGAGTTGATTTTTTTGTGTATGGTGACAGGTAGGGGTTCTGATTTCATCTTCTGCATGTGGGCAGCCAGCTTTCCCAGCACCATTTACTGAAGGGCTGCAATGAGATGCTCTTACCCGTGAGCCAAATCTGTGTGCCAGGGTTTCCCAGACGACTGACAGGAATCGGGCTTGTTAGAGGCCCATGGGACGTCATGGGAGACTCATGGACAGCAATGCCTGGGGTTTCTGGTGAAGAGGAAGGAAGGAGGAAACACAGAGAGCCCTGGCCCTCTCCTGTGAGGATCTCGGGATCATCCCAGGCATGATGGGTGGGGAGATGTGGGAGGAGCCCACACTGCCATGGTG
The DNA here is from genome assembly GCA_963574415.1 of Tarsius wallacei. Taxonomy (NCBI): domain Eukaryota; kingdom Metazoa; phylum Chordata; class Mammalia; order Primates; family Tarsiidae; genus Tarsius; species Tarsius wallacei. Next base: position 4,261 of record CAUYQG010040512.1, read on the forward strand.
GTCCCACCATTACATCCCTTCATCCTCACAACCCCCCGAGCAGAAGTCAGTGTCCCCATTTTACACAATGGGAGCGGTCCCATTCCTTGTCTGGGGCATATGGCTGTGTGCTGGAAGGCAGTGCCGACCCTCGTGCCAGTTGCTCCTTCCTGTCCTGCCTCAGTATCCTCTTGGGCTGTGATGTCCCAGCCATGTTTTCTTTTTTAAGAGATGAGATCTTGCTATGTCACCCAAGCCGGCCTCAAACTCTTGGGCTCAGGCGAACCTCCTGCCTCAGCTTCCCGGGCAGCTGGAACTCAGGCTTCAACCACATCTTATTCCCCATCCATGTCTACAGGGCTGAGCTCCCCCGACAACTACACAGCCGAGAGGAGGGGGCAGGAAGCTGGGACCCCCACACTCCAAACCCTGTCGGCTCACAGCACCAAGCTCCAAATCTTACCCACGGGTCAGCGTGGCATTGGCCTGACCCCACTCTAACATGGGTGAGTGTCCCACGTTCTCCGCAGGGGGTCCCAGAGGAGGAGAGGGTGAGGACACCGAGCGTTGACTGCAGTGTCCGGGAGGCAGGTGGAGTGGTGAGGTGGGGAGGCCTGAGGGAAGGATCTGCTCACTCTCAGAGCCTCCATGCTCCCACCATGATGCATGCCAAACTCTCCCAGCTTAACCCCTGGTGTCAAAGTCTCTGCGCCCTGGTATGCTGAGAACCGCGCACCATGATGGAAGTGTGCCTCAGTCTGGGAGCCCACGTCTGCACCCCATCATCTCCCGTCAATTGTCCCGCTGGTGGGCACCTCTCTTCTGCCTCAATTCCCCTTGCCACAGCTGGCTTTCAGCACACGGTGTCCTGGACTCTCCCTGCCCTCCGAGGCTCTGCACACGGTCCCTCAGGGAGGCACTCAACCCTCGAGGAGGAACATGGCTCCATGGGGAAGCACTTGACCCCCCTGTGGCTGTACCCCGAGTGCCCTTCTGGGTGTCCAGCCAGGCCCACTCCCCGACTTCGGCCCTGCCACCCTTCCTCCAGTGCTGCCCTGACCTGCCCATCCCCGGCCTCCATCCCAACTTTATCTCTGTTGCTGCCTCCGCCAGGTCGCCCGCCCTCTCTCTGTGCTGGAGTCCACCCACCCTTCCCAATGTAGCACCAGAAGCAGTCCTAGTGCTGACAGCACACACGACTCGCTCGTGCTGCCCTGGTGCTCCACGGAAGGCCCCGTGTCCCAGGCAGGAAAATGCGTGTTGGTCACAGGCTAAGCTGGGGAAGTCTGGCATCCGTCGTGGTGGGAGCGTTTACACTCTGGAGGTGAGCCTCCCCACCCCACCCCACTGCTGCTCCTGTCTCCGGGACACTGCAGTCGAGGCTCAGCATCCTCACCCCTCTCCCCCTCCGGTTCTGGGACCCCCTGTGGAGCACGTGGGACACCCACCGACGTTACAGTGGAGTCGGGCAAAGGTTGTGCTGACCTGTGGGTTAAATTTGGAGCTTGGGGCTATGAGCAGAGAGTTTGGAGTGTGGGGATCCCAGCTTCCTGCCCCCTGCTCTCGGCTGTGTAGGTGTGGGAGGCGCTCACCCTGTAGACGTGGTAAATAGAGGCGGCTGAAGCCTGTGGTGCCCGCTCCAGCAGGTGAGTCACCTTAGCGTATTACATGAACCATGGCAAATCCTCACCTGGTCCCAGGTGCTCTCCTGAGGGACCCCTGGTCTGAAGTGAGAGTGGGGACAGGGACCTGCCCAGGGGATGCCAGGTGCACACACGTGGTGCCGGGGTGGTGACATCACAGGAACGCCCATGATGCCACGCCCCCTTTCGATGCTGGGACTGAGCACCTGGCAGCTGACCGTGTGAACAAGCGAGTGGGGCATCCCGGAACGAGCCCGGGGGCAGAGAGCACGCATCCTGGCCTGCTCTGCCTGTGCCCAGCACAGCGTCACAGAGGGGGCAGTTTCCCCAATGCCCCGACACTGCCAGGGGCCCTTGCACTGGCCATGCCCTTCCTGCAGAGAGCTGGCCTCCAGGACAACCTTGCTCCTGTGAGGGCGCATGATCTGAGCAAACGTCACCAAGGGAAACAGACATCTGGGCGTTGTGTAATGAGGCTCTCATCTTGCCCCACAGAAAGTGGGTCATGGGAGCGCAGGGAGGAGTCACGTGGGTGACGCCTCCACCCGTAGGGATGCCAGGCCTTGGCTGTGGCTCCGAGCAGGGGCCGGTCCCCGTGATGCAGACAGCTGAGAGGATGGGGGACCTTGGCCCTGTGTCTGCGCGTCAGCCTGAGTTTCCATGAGGGACAGTGCCGCAGGTGTCAACGGGACAGCAGTGACCAGGCGGCCGGCGGGGGCCAGGCCCATGGCCACCACCTTCCTGCTCTGAGGATCTCACCCCTCCGTCCGACCCACGTGACTGCTAGCAAGAAAACACGCAGCCCAATGCCTGGGCAGCCTGATGGCTCCAGATCAGGACGGCAATTTTCTGTCTCTGGGGGAGTCCTCTTTTTAAAAGGCAACGTTGTTATTTAAAAAATATGTGTGAGTAAATCATATCCCATTTGACCTTCCCCGGGCCACTTCACGCAGCTTCTCAGTAAGTGGCAATTTTAAGTTGGCTACTGGGAGTAAGACAGACGTTTATGCCAAGGCCAGACCCTTCCTCTGTGGCCCCTTGGTGTGGTGGCTTAGGGAGAAGTCTTCCCCAATATACACGCATGGCCTCAGGGTTGTTTTCACTCGATGAATCGCTATCGAGGAACGCGTTGGCTCTGAGTTCATCCGATTGCAAGTGACCCCACACCAGAGCCCCAAAGCCAAGCTCCCGCAGCCGCAAATGTGTTACAGCAGCGATTGTGGTGAGGGCCACAGAGAGAAGAGCCTCCGTGTATTAAGTGTAGACGAAGTGACAAGAATGCTCCTGGTGTCACCTCGTTTAATCCTCCCAGGTAGTGACTGTTATTGTGCCCACTTCACAGATGAGGAAACTGAGGCTTGTGTACCCTGCCTAAGATCACTCAGTACGTGACAGAGACAGGGTTTGAAAGAGTTTGCTGACCCCAGAACCTGCAAAACATCCCCTCTCTGGAAATGTCATCATGACCACACATGGCTGGGATCCACTTTCGTCTACAGAGCAGGCAACGCTATCTAGGAAGAATGGTGGTCTAGGTGACTCACATCACGGTGAAAAAGACCTCCACTTCTGGCCCCCATCTTACGATCACAGCATCGTGTCTGTCTCTGTGGGTGCTTTGTGAGCTGTGCAGGTGTCTCTGACATGTGGGATCTGCGGCCCTTGCGTGTGTCTCACAGAGCATGTTCCAGAACATTCCTCCTGCCCACACCCTCTTCCCCCCACATCAGGCCAAGTAGGCAGAGCCCCAACTTGCTGGGGCACCATGTGGGATGTGAACTCGTGCCTGTAGGGGCCATTAATGGGATCACATCCAAGTTCCTAGAGCAGCAACGAAGTTCCAGACTTCATGGGCTGCAAAACTCACGTGTCTCCCCAAAGATGTGTGGAACTTCCAGCTCTGGCCCCCACGAATGGGACTTATTTGGAAATAGGGTCTTTGCAGGTGTAGCCAGGATGAGTTCAACGTGGATCAGAGTGGGCCCTGCCCCGATGATGGGCGTCCTTACACGAAGAGGAAGATTTGGACGCACGCAGGGAGAGCACGGAGGGGGCAGGCAGGGTGGAAGGAATGTGCCTGTGAGCCGAGGGGACAAAAGCCAAGGCCGCCACCGGAAGGTGAGGGAGAACAGAAGGATCCCCTCCCAGAGCCTTCGGGGACCATGGCCCATGCATGCCGTGTCTCCGACGTGTAAACGCTTGAGCAGCGAGGTGATGTGTCTCCATCATGTCAGTCCCTTGGACTGCACTGACCTGTGGCAGCCACCCTAGGACATGAAGAGAAGACACTTGCTAAAAATGCAGATTCCCAGGCTCCACGTTACGGATTCTGACTGTCCGGCAGGGCTCACAGAAGCGTGTTTGTCACAAAAAGCTGAGTGATGCTCATGTGGTGCCTCAGAGGGTGGGCCGGATCTCAGGTCAAGGCTGTGGAGTGTTTTCTAAATGCATATCACAGACCGAAGTAGGCTTCGTTGTCCCTGCAAGCGATGAAGAAAGAAGAAGCCCGGTGCGCCCAGCGTACAGGAGTGAGGGCAAGGAGCACATGCAGAGCCGGCCTCTAGATAAGGGCCCTGCCATCTTGCACGCCTGGCTGGGCTCAGAGGCCCTGGTTCACACCCTGCTTTATGTTTACAACTGTCTTTATCTTAACATTCGGTATTTACCCAGTTGGGGGGGAAATCTTTTCAAGCACAAGTCTAACTCAGCCTTATCTGCTCAGCCCCTGTCCATCGAGTCCAAACTCATTAGCGTGGCAGGAGGTGCTTTGAAACCTGGGCTCTGTTGGCCTCTCCGGCCTCCTCCCTGGCCTCCTCCCTTGTTGTTCTCCAATCACCCTCTCAGTTTAGAAGTCATTTCCTGGGGAAAGCTTCCCAGCCCTCAGGGTGGAGTGGGCCTCTCCTGTGTGCTCCGTGGAGTCCCGTATGGCTGACCATAGTAGGTGTGCCCCCCAAGGGCACCTGTCACCTCTCTCCAGCATGGGTTCTCTCTCCAGGCATGGGAAGATGCTTCACTGGATGTCGCTTCTCCAATCCCTGACCCCGTCAGGCATGCAGGAGAAGCTCAGTTGATGTTTTCCAAGTTGATGGCTGTGAATGCACGTTCTCAGCTCTGCCGCTGGGTATTGAGGCTGGACCCTGGTCATCTTGAGGCTGGCTGCTCTCTTTGCGCCTGTGCTTCAGCTGAGCAACGCAAGGGGAAGAAACATCCCACAGCCTTGATGGCTGCATTCAGCAGCAGCCTCAGCATCCAGTCTCTGAGCTTCTCAAATCACTCCTGTTTGTGTCTCATGGTGCAATGTGCCTCTCACTGTGGTCATGCCAGCATTCTGTCCCCACCTCAAGGACAGGCTGACCATTGGAGACCCCTCTCCCAGATCCTCTCTTTCTAAGTCCAAAACCTCTCCTGTTACTTTGATGTGGTCCCTTCTGTCACTTTGTTTTAGCCATAATCTCTTTTATAGTGGACCCCTTTCTCTCCAAAGGCCCCTTCCTCTCAACTGCCAACATGCTTCTATCAGACCCTTTTGGAAACTTTTATTTCTACATAATACATTCTCCTCAAATTTCCTCAACATCTGTCTATCCATTCATGCATCCATCCATCCACCACTCCATCCATCCATCCGTCCGTCCGTCCATCCGTCCATCCATCCATCCACCTACCTATCCATCCATCCGTCCATCCATCCATCCATCCAACCATCCATCTACCTATCCACCTATCCATCCATCCATCCGTCCATCTGTCCGTCTGTCCGTCCGTCCATCCATCCACCTACCTGTCCATCCATCCACCTATCCATCCATCCATCCATCCATCCATCCATCCATCCATCCATCCATCCATCCAATTCTCTACGTGACATTCAACATGATATTTTAAAAACAAATTAAGATCAGCTCATTTTTCATGCTTAAACTCACTTAGCAGCTTCCCAGGGCACTTAAGGGAAAACCCAAATTCCTTCTCCATCATTGCCTGCAAGAGTATGTCACATCCCACAACCTGGCTCTTGCTTGCTGCCCTGTCTTTGTCTCCTTTGTGTGTACCCTTGTCCAAATGCTTCAGCCACACTCACCTTCTTCCATTTCTTGAGCATCCTCTCTTTAGCACACGTCCCTGTCCACTCCCTTGCCTAGGCAACCATTCCAACACTGCATGGTAGCCCTCTTTTCACTACTGCTGTGGCTCAAACATCACTTCCTCGGCAAGTTCTCCCTTGACCACACAGCCTAGATTAGCACCCAGCTTATTATCCCAGCTTGCCTATGGCATCAGCCCGGTCTCCTTCCTTCACAGCACTTATTACAGAATAATATGAAGTTCCTTTTGTCACTAATTCATTTTATGTTTCCCATCCCTGCCCTCAAAGCTAGAACACAAACTTTGCAAGAGTAATGTCCTTGTCTGTCTCCTTCCCCACTGCATCCCTGGGACCTGTAAAGTGTCTAGCACATACAATAGTGCATGCTAGATATTTGTTGGATGCATGTATTCACACAACAGGTATGTATTGGAATCCTCCCATGTGTTGGGTAAGTCTTGAGCCTGTGCTGTCTAGGAGCTCATACGCTAGTGGGGAAAGACACATATGTACACTTATACCAATAGGTGCTGCAGGAAAGGTGTGTACAATGTGTAGTCAGAGACTAATAGAGCCAGAGACTCACCTGGGGAAGTTAGGGATAGTATCACAGAAGACAGTGCTTGAGTTGGTCCTTAGAAGGGAGGGGTGCTTACCCGGCACACATGGTGGGGGAAGGGTCACAACGCTCTGAGCCTGGATTCCATTTCATCCCCTGGCTTATGGGACATGATGACTTCCCAGGCCCCTCCTACCTCTGATGACTTCTGCCTCCTTCCTGGGTCCTAGCCTTACCTTGAATGTGGGCATTCCTGATGTCCTTTTCTGTGAGATGGCCACAGACTTCCTGCTGGGGCCATTGCACACACTTTTAGGCATCCAGTCATCAGTTTTACGCAAAAAATTCCAACTCTCAATCTTTACCCCTGGCATTTTCCCCAGGTAATTAGTCCAGCACCTCAACAACTTGTGAATTCTCTCTATTAGGACATGATCTTAAACTCAACATTTCCAAAACCAGTTCAATGTTCTCCTCCCCAATTCTGCTCTTGTTCCTTTGCTGCCCTCATTGCTACTTCAACCGCCCAGGCTAGCGTCTTTAGGGCACACCTGGTTATTCCCTGATACGCATGTCCCACATTCCATTGATTAATAAGTACTTAGAATCTGCCTCTGAGATGTTTTCACATGCATTTCTGTCTTTCTGTTCTTTACTTCGGGCTTCTGCTCCTGTGATGGCTATGTAAATGTCTTAATTTGCTTTTTGACCCTCCCTCCTCTCTTCTCTGACCCAGCCTTCACATTTGACCAAAGTTATCTTCCTAACACAAATTGAAACATAAAATATCCCTGCTTAAAACACTCCAGCAGCTCTTCTCTGTCCCCAGAAAGACCAGGCTCTCTCAGGAAGCATCAAAGCTCTCATGGTCAAGGTCTAATCTATGTTTTTAGTTCTGTCAACTCACATGGAGGCTCCTGTCTCCAGTACAGCCTGTCATCTTATGATCCATCAATATAAGATTGCTTAACTCTGCCAATAACACTCTGTACTTCTATCCTGTGCTGTTCCATCTGCTTAAACTGTCCTTTCCTTCATGTCCATGTGTTGAAATTCTACCTCTTTCAAGTCTCCATTCAAGCATCAGTTCCTTGGTAAATCTTCTCTCACCTTACTGGTTAAAGTTAGTCATTTCCTTCTGAACATTTGTTTCCCTACCACTTCTAGCATTTATAATACTGTGTCCACATCATTTATTTGTGCATGTTTTTATATTCTTCATGTATAAATTCTATTTTATATTCAAATGGCATTTTTCTTTACTTCGTGTAGATTCAGAATTCTACCTTGTATCATTTTCTTTCTGTTTGAAGAACTTCCTTTGATATTTCTTGTAGTTCGAGTCCACTGGTGATAAATTATTTCACCTTTGTATGTCTTGATTTGCCTACATTTTTGTTGGATGTAAACCTTGAGGTTGGTAGAATTCTTTTCTCTGAAGATGTTGCTCCACTGTCTTCTGGTTTGCATCGTTTCCAATGAGAAATCTACTGACACTCTTATCTTTGTTCCTCTCTATGTAATATTTTTTGTTGTTGTTGGGATAGTTTAAAAGTTTTTCTCATTGTCACTGGTTCTGAGTAATTTGCTTGCTCAATTGATTGTCTTGGTTTAGTTTTCCTCTTTTTTGTGGTTGGGGTTGAGCATCTTAGATACGTGTTTTATAGTTTTCATCATTCTATGGCTTTGGCTATTATTTCTTCAAAATTTTTTTGTACCCCTTCCTCTCTCTGCTCCTTTGGAGAGTCAGATAAACATATATTAAGCCTTTGAAGTTGCCCTGAAGCTGACTCATAGTCTGTCCTTGAAATATTTTAGAATTTTTTTTTCTTTCATATTGGATAACTTATAGTGTTATACCTTCCCATTCATTAATCTTTTTTCTGCAGTGTCTAATGTATTGTTAATCCAATCCCATGTGTTTTTCATCTACATGTTATGTTTTCAACTCTAGTAGTCTGATTTGGATTTTTAAGTATCTCCCATGTTGCTATTTAATATGCTTACTCTTTCTTCTAGCTTCTTGAACATTTAGAATACAGTTAAGTGGCAGTAGCAGGACACTGCTGGGAAGTGGGCAAGGAACACAACATCAACAATGGTACCTGGTTTCAAACCAGGTGAAGGGAGGCCCAAACTTTACCTGTATAATGACTATTTGTATACCTAATTCTGAATCTTTCCCCACATCTTTAAAATAAAAATAAATAAAAAAAAGAAGAAAAGAAAATAAAAAAATAGAATACAGATAAGTGACTGTTCAGATATTTTTGCTAATTCCACTTCAAAGTTTGTTGCTATTGGTTGTTTCTTCCCTTCATTATGAGTTTTTGCATGCCTGATAATTTTTTAGTTTACTAGTGTTAAGTATATTATATTGTTGAGCAACAGATCTCCAGAACTTTTTCATCTTGCAAAACTGAAAATGTATACCTATTGAAAAACTTCCTATTCCATTCCTGCTCATTCTACTTTTTGTCTCTATGGCTACTTTATATATTTCATATTAGTGGGATCACATAGTATTTGCCTTTCTGTGACTGGCTTATTTCACTTAGTATAATGTCCTCAAGGTTCATCCAGGATTTCCTTCTTTTTAAAGGCTGAATAATATTCCATTGCATATGTACACCACGTTTTGTCTTTCCATTGTCTGTTGATGGACACAAGCCTTGCTTCTGCCTCTTGGCTATTGTGAATACTGCTACTGTGGGATGATGGGTGTGCAACATGTCTGGTAATTTTTGATGAGATGTTAGACATTGTGGAAATTTATCTACTTGGATGATAGACATATTTATATTCCTAGAAATGTTCTTGAGGCTTTTTCTGGTAGGCAGAATATGTAGAAATGGTTTGATGTTTTTAAGACTGGCTTTTAAGGTTTTTTCTTCTTTTTTTCCTTTTTTATTTTTTTAGGTGTTACCAGTACTGCCTTCAACTTAGGGTTTATTTTTCTAACTGCTGAGGCAGTGCCCTGCTGAGCACTATACCCAATACTCCATGAATTATGAGATTTCCCACTCTGACTGATGGGTGGATGAACTACTTGTGCTTCTGTATCTGCTCCAGGGGTGATCCCCTCTGCTGCTTCTCTGGGGTTCTTTCCCCAGCCTTGGGTAGTTTCCCCAAATGCATGACCCTGTCAGTACTTAGTGGACTACATGTTCAGAGATCTCTTTCTGTTCATCCTTCTCCTCTCCTAATTTTCTCTGCAATCCCTGACTGCCTTGATCTCCATTTACTCATGTCCGGGAGACTGCATGGGGCCCTTTTGCTGCACCAGGGCCTGGAAACCCCCTCCCAGCAGTGAGCTAGGACCATTGTGAAACTCACCTCCCTTGTTTTATCTCTCTCGGGAATCACCACCCTGTATTGTCTGATGGCTAATTTGTGAAAGTTCTATTTTCTTTATTTATTTTCTAGCTTAGGAGTTTCTGCTGGGAGGGTTAATCTGCTCTCTGTTGGCCAAACTTGGCCAGTAGTGGCAGTCTCATTAGCATATGGTATTAATAGTTATTTCCTTCTGCAACACTTGATTCTGTTCAAGACGGTCAGGCAGACGTTACCTCAACCCATAAGGTTTGCAGTGAGGTTTAAGTACATCATGAAGTACTTGGAATTTTGCCATTCAGAACACATGTGAACAAAAAGTATAATCTCTCTCTTATGATGTTTAGAATATTAGGCTCATGAGGACACCAGTTTCCTGGTGAATCCCTATGAATAAACAGGAGACTAGCTCAAAAGCTGCAGGGTAACCAGCAGCCTCAATTCTGGCAGCACGATGGACACCCCGTTTGCAGATTCCCTGGGCAACCACGGACTCCACCTCCAAAGACAGATGGTTATGCATTTTCTGTGTGTGCACGCACATCTCTAAGACTGCATTAACAGATGTTTCTGGCTGCATTCCAGAGGCTGTTCACTGTGTTCTCTAGAGATGAGGCATCTCCCTGGAAGGTCTGGGTACCCTGGTTCCCTGGGATGGTCAGAGCCAGGGATGAGTGCCTCTGTTCACCTGCACACCCATGTCCCTGCAAGCCCGTGCCCCTGCTCACCCACATCCCTGCTCACCTGTACTCCTGTTCACCCACCTCCCTGCACACCTGCCCCCCTGCCCCCCTGCACACCTCCACCCCTGCTCACCTGCACCCCTGTTCACCCAATCCCTCTCACTCGCCCCTGTACATCTATTCCCATCCATACCCATTCCCCTGCTCACCCACATCCCTGCTCACCTGCACTCCTGTTCACCCACCTCCTTGCACACCCGCCCCCCTGCCCCCCTGCACACCTCCACCCCAGCTCACCTGCACTCTTGTTCACCCAATCCCTCTCACTCGCCCCTGTACACCCGTTCCCATTCATACGCATTCCCCCGCTCACCTACATCCCTGCACACCCGCCCCCCTGCACACTTATACCCCTGCTCACCTGCGCCCCTGCTCACCCACATCCCTGCTTACCCGTGCCCTTCACACCTGCCTCCCTGCACACCCACACCTCTGCACACCTGCACCCCTGCTCGCCCATATCCCCGCTCACCTGTACTCTTGCACACCTGCCCCCTTGCTCACCTGTAGAGAAAAAGTTACCTTTGATCCTGCCTTGAGGTGTTGGACCTGCTCCCTCACTTCTCTGCTTGAAATCTCTTCTTCACACGCCTATAATTTCATCAGAGTGTTAATTTGTTCATGTCTTTTTTTTTATTAAAAATTTTTTTAAGAGTCAGAGTCTCTCTCTGTCACCCAGGCTGGAGTGCAGTGGCACAATCATAACTCACTGCAATCTTGGACTTCTGGACTGAATGTATCTTCCCACTCCAGCCTCCTGAGCAGCTGGGACTACAGGTGTGCACCACCATATCTAGCTAATTTTTTATTTTTTTGTAGAGATGGGGCCTTGCTATGTTGCCCAGGCTGGTCTTGAACTCATGGCCTCAAGAGAATCCTCTCACTTTGGCCTCCCAAAGTGCTGAGATAACAGGTGTGAGCCACTGCAACTGGTCTATTTGTATATTGGATGAAGGCTTGCTGTGCTTCACACAACACATTAAGTCACCTCAAGCTGGGAGATGAAACACCTTAGGTCATGGTTCCTAGGCTCTCCATGGAGAGCCCAAAGGCAGCCTCAAGCTCCCTCATCCCTGTGGGGGACAGTGAAACATGGCAGAAAAAGCAGAGGTGTGTGCATGGGGTGAGCTGGGATTTAATCTTGGGTCCCTGCTAATCTTCTGTGTGATTCTTGGAAGCTGTTTAACATCTCTGGGCTGTTTCCTCGCCTGAAGTGAAAATGAAGAAAGTGAAATAAGGATAGCTTTCATTTGTCGAATGCCCATTCTTTTAATGACTCTGTTTGCATGTTCTCTGTGCATTTTTCTCTTTCTGTTTTCACAACAACCCTTTTTAGAGATTGTTTTTATTCCCATTTTATGGTGGGAGATGCTGGAACTTAGAGTCTATATTGGCTAATAAGTGACAGAGCTGGGATCAAAACTCAGGTTTATAATTCAGGTTGTAGGATTTGGTTGCCTTTAAAATTCTTTCTGTGTATGATATGCCACAAACATACCATGCTGTGGAAGATGATCACAGAGCTCTTTTGGTGAAAGAAAGGTGTTTGACCTTTAGAGTTACATAAACATAAGAACCAAACACAAAGTTGTTACCACTTATTGGAGGCTTCAGATGCCTTAGGTGCTGCTTGTCCTTGGTACCTAATTTCCAGACTACGTCTCTTTGAATGCCAGCCTTTGCTGACTCCTTCTGGAATCCCCGTTGCATATTTGCTGGATGTGTTCAGTGCATCTACTGTATATCTTCATCACCTTCTCTTTCTGTCCTGCTTTCCGTGTACTATCCCAGGTCTGTCTTCAGTTTACTAATTCTTTCTTCTGTTTTGTCTCATTGCTCAACTCATCCACTAAGGTGTTTTAATTTCATAGACTGTACTTCTTATTATATACTCTCTGTATGTAAGTCTGCCTATTCCTTTTTTATAACATTTTATTCGTTTCTTTTTGAAAATTTATTGATTTATTTTTATTTTAATGATGTGGGGTACAATTCATGGTTAGGTATACAAATGGCCATTGTTCAGGTAAAGTTTGGGCCTCACTCTGGTCCTCACTTCACCTAGTTTGAGATCAGTTATTTATTTGTTTCTTACAATTGTGATTTTTTTTTTCCTTAAGTAATTTCAAGTCGTGTCATCCAAGAGTTCTATTCTCGGAAGTTCCTACTGAATCCCGTGGCTGGTTTTGTCTGCTGACTCTCGCTCATGGTGCTGTCTTCTCCATGGGCTGCTCTCCAAGACTCGTGGTGCTGACTTCTCCATGTGCTGCATGTTGGTTTTCTAGGCTCTCCAAGGTTACCACAGAGAAGTGAGGAGAAAGAGAGAAAGGGAGAGAGAGAAAACTCACCTTCTTGAGATTCACTGAAGGCTCCCCACTGGGCTCTTCCTCATGTGCAATTGATGGCATTTTCTGGTTGTCTCTGAGTATTAGTGTGTTCTGTCTCCTGTGTGATGGCACGGTCCTTAAACAGCCAGGCTTTCTTTGAGATCTTTGCTATTCTTTGTAGAATAAAGTCCTTTTCCAGGCCCATTGTGAAGAATGGCCCCTTTAAGATAGATTTCCATTTTTGTTAAACAGGTAGGAAAAGAAAGATGTTAATGACATCTCTGGCATAGAATTTCTGTACTTGTTACTTATTTAAAGGTTCAAGGTGAGAATATTGCTACTGATCCCTCCATCACTGCTTAGCATGTAATGACACTATAATATGAACTGGAATTTGTTTCTCACAAGCCAGAAACACTGAGAGGGTCTTATTTGCTCTTAATTCTGTCTGGTGAAAAAATGAATTGGTAAAAACTAATAGCTCAGATTTTGAACCCAGAGTTGGAAGCTCCAAGGTGATGGATAACTTTCCTTCTTTACCATAGTTTAAAAATTAAAAAAAAAGGTCTCACTCTGTCACCTCCCCTGGAGGGCAGTGGTGTGATCACAGCTCACAGCAGCCTTGAACTCTTGGGTTCAAGCAATCCTCCTGCTTCAGCCTTCTGAGTAGTTGAGACGACAGGTGCATGCCAATATGCCAGGCTAAATTTTTTCATTTTTTTTATACAGGCAGGTTCTCATTATGTTGCCCAGTCTGGTTCCATAGTTTAAAACCCAGCCATTGCCATCACTGACTTTTGTCTTGTTGACTTACAGTGTGAATATTGGATTAGCTTACTAATGCAAAGGGCTTCCGAACTATAGTCTGTTTTTAGGCAAATGTTCCAGTTACTGAACACCCAGAGGCACAGTCAAAAGATGGCTCATGTCCAGTGGTGGCATTTGTTGTCCTCCCCCCCTTTTTCTCTTTGTGTATCAAATATCTTAAAATATTAACGTTTTACAAATTTTTTTCATAGCAAACTTTTTACTAAAACTGAGTCTTCACAACATATTTAAAATACCATGTTGCACAGTCAAATATTTAAGAAAAAAATTTCTATATTGCAATTATTGGCACACAAATTTAAGAACATAATTAAAATTAAGCTAAATCTCTTTGTATCTATATAGATATATAACTATACAGATAGATATATATACTTCAAAATTCACATCAATGACATGGAACACCTTTGCGTTTTCAAGTTACCTCAAGTTGGCATTCATGGACATGGCTGAGGAGAACACTTATTATTACGAACAGTGTCTTGCTACGTGGGAATCCTTCTTTCCCTTACGGACTGACCTTCTCTTAGAAGAAGCTTCTGAGGGCCGGTCTTAATCCCATTGAGGACTTCTGTTTGCTCTTTGGGAGATAGCCTCTATCAACCAAAGCTATTCTTTTTGAATCTGCCATGTCCTTTATAAAGTGGATGAAACAGATTTTGTACAATCAGGAAGACCAACAACGTGCACATGTTTTAATCCTCGTTGCCTCTTGTGAGGTAGGGATGTGTGGCATCCACATTTTACAGATTAGGAGAGTGAGGTGAAAATGGAAAGTCCTTGCATGAGGTCACACAATTTGCTAGTTGTATGGTCAGGAATCTGACCCAGGAGATCTGGCCCTGGGATCTGTGCTCTTAACCACAAATGCTGTCAGGCCTCCCCAGTCATTGCTGCTTCTCGTTTAAACTGAAGAGTTGTGACATCCTGGAGGGAGAGGAAGGAAGAAAAAGTCCTTCTTCCTCCCCTCAAGTCCGGGTTGGTATATGCGGACTGACTTCCACACCGTTGAATTAGCGGCCTTGTGGACTTTGCCTTACGGTGAACAGAGATTTGATTCCCAGCCCTTTGCAAAATGAAACACACTTTGTACGTGTCAGTCTGAGAGTCATGTTTTGGCAGACTCTCCCAGATGGCCAAATGCAAACTGAGAAGTCGCAAGAGTAATCGTTTAATTGGAAGCCTATAAAGTGAATAGAGCTTTCTTCAGAGTCTGCTATCTCTCTCTCTATCTCTCTCTGGTTGAGTGGGGATTAGAAATTGGACTAGCATGAGCAAACAGGAGTCTGTGAAGTGTCGTATCTGTTGCTGGCAGCGGTCTGCTCCGAATGAGGTTGCCCCGATTGTATAACCACAGAGCAAGGGCTCAGGGTAGGAACGGGAGGATGAAAAAGAAACGTGAAATGACTTTGCAAGTGGAGGACCGAGTTCACTGCAAGTTCAGAAATAGTCATGGCGAGCTGTGATGTTTTTTGTTGTCTAACGCCTTAGAACCAGAATTGTAGTATCCAAACTTAAGTGAAACAAGTGTGATTTTTTAGAAAAGTAAAATAGACCTGAAAAGTGTGTGTATTTTTTCCAGCATAGGTCTGAATATTTAGTTGTGAAACATTCAGTACATGTGCTAAAATATTAAACAGAAGGGGACGTTGTTTAAAATTACTAATTGTTAACATGCTCTTTAATTACGTAGATTACATACTTGAAAATACAAAAAAGAATCACCACGCACACTCTCTAACTTCAGATTTTCCTCTGCATTAGTCATACAGGCGATTGTTTATGACTCCATTGGGTGAAGGCATTAGAACTGGGAGACTAGCAAACAACTGTGGGGTGGAACTCATCAAAGCGACTCCTTAGTACAAAACTGAAATGCACTTTAGTTAGGCTGTTGGATACGGAACCAGAGGCAAGAGTCAGATCCTAACTGCCGGGTGAGGATGCGGCCAAGCATCTGGCCCGCGTGTCCTCGCCAGCGCGAGAAGGGCCAGGAGCAGCAAGGTCTTCATTTAGGTCCCATTAGAGAGGAGAGTTTTTAAAATTAACTTGGATTTCCCTCTCTGCTGGGCACTGGGGGGATGCTGCCGCCGTGACTCACAGAGGCTCCCTCCCAGATCGGATGAATCTGCAGAGGACCCAAGAGCCAGGCCACATGTCACTCGGTCCGAGGAGAGTCAGCAACATGACCAGGTGC
Source organism: Tarsius wallacei (assembly GCA_963574415.1). Lineage (NCBI taxonomy): Eukaryota > Metazoa > Chordata > Mammalia > Primates > Tarsiidae > Tarsius > Tarsius wallacei. The sequence continues at coordinate 19,957 of CAUYQG010040512.1, forward strand.
CAGGGCTTGAAGTGCAGCAGGGTGGACTCCCGGGGTGGGGGTTTGGCTTTTCAGGCTAGCAGGGGCATACACTCCACACAGAGCCAACAAGAGGCACACCCTCCCTTTCTGGGACAGCCCGGAGGCCGCCACGTGGCAGGCACCGCTTACCCAATGGCCTTCACGGGCCTGCAGCTTTCCTGGGTGGCGCCCACTCTCTGGGCCATTCTGTGCGTCTTGGTCTTGAGGAAAGCGTCAGTTAAGCAAACGAGCATGGTGTTCGGAGACAGGGAGATCTGGCCACTATCATCATCACCATCTGCTGTGTGACTTGGGACACTGACCCTCTCCGGACATCCACTGTAGGGTGCACTCAGAATGGCGACCACCCGGTGTAGGTGAGAGGATGAATTAGCCAAGGGGGACGTGGTACCTGGTGCTTTGTGGCAGCTAATAAGAGTCAGACCCCTGCCCCTCTGCTTCCCTGAGGTACCAGTGCTTTCCTAGGACCCGAGTGCTCCAGCCTAGATCTCCAGGAAGGCTAGCGGGGTGAGAGCTGATCTTCCTTCGGAGGGTCTCATTCTCTCATGGAGCTGAAGAGTGGCTGGCGAGAGGTTCCCAGGTTCTCCTTTTCAAGGTGCTGTCTCTTTCCTCTCAGTAGTTTCACTGACCTTTTAACCCAAACCTTTTTCCATTAGAAAATCATTGCTTTAAAGACTAGGGTCTGGGTACAGTGGCTCATACATGTTATTCCAGAGCTTTGGGAGTCCAAAGCAGGAGGATCACTTGAGGTCAAGAGTTTGAGACCAGCCTGGAAAACAGAGAGCCTTCGTTGCTACAAAAAAAAAAAAAAAAAAAAAGCCGGGTGTCGGGGCGCATGCCTGTAGTCCCAGCTACTTGGGAGCCTGAGGCTGCGGGATCACCTGAGCCCGGGAGGTGAGCTGTGATCGTGCCACTGCACTCTAGCCTAGGTGACAGAGTGAGACCCTGATTCAAAAAAAAAAAGAAAGAAAGAAAAAAGAGAGTAGGAACATACTTTAAAATGTAGTCCTGGACAGAGATTAAAACATGGAGGGTCCAGTGCTTTTGTACACCGTGGAGCAGGACAGTCAGGGCACTGCAGTTTACGAGTAGCCAGGATTGCAGCTGGGGCCTGGGCTGCCACTCACTCAAGTATCCCATGGGACAGGGTCTGTGCGGGATGCCGCATGGCACATCTGTCCTCAGGACCCATCTGGAATGCTGGCATGCTCCTGTAAAGGGGTCTGGCTTCTGGTCCATGTGGGATGTGTTATCCAGGGTGTGCACCGCTTGAACCCTGTCCGGGTCCTGGGGCAGTGGGAGGGGTCAACCCAGGAGGGGCCACCTTGCTAAATTCTCTAGACAGTGGGTCCCTGGGACACTCACAGGAGAGCTCTGTGATAGAGAGAGGCAGGACAAAGATGGGGAGAGGGTTGCCTTTCCCTCATGAAGCAGGGTATGACTCCAAGGCGGCCCCTTGGCAGTGACTCCACTGACCTCACAAGGGACAGCTGTTGGACACACAGCGGGAGATCGGAGCTGTCCTCCGGGGGCAGAGGCTTTCTCAGCCCTGGCTGCCTGTGTGCCCCAGAGCCCTCAGCAGGAAAACTCACAGAAGGATAGACGCTGTGGGGTCACCGAGGAGGACAGTTTTTGAGCTCATCAAAGTTAATGCCTTTTAGTGCTTCTAATTTTTTTTTCTCCTCTTCCACATGGGCAAAATGTGTCCCTTTGAGGACTTTTTTTATGTGGGAAAACAAACAAACAAAAAGTTACCTGGGGCAAGATCCTTTTTAGTAGGGAAGTTAGGGCATGGGGGGTCATGCTGTTTTTGGTTAAAAACTGCTAAGTACTCACCACAGTGCGGGCAGGTGTGTTGGCATGGTGGAACAATCGTTCACCTGTTTGCCACAAAAAAGTGCACTGAAGCCCAACACAGTTCCTTGCAACGCTAGCTGGTACACTGATGTCGATGGGTTCCTAGAATGCTTACCTAGCGGGAAACACCTGTCTTACAAGGGTTCTGCCTTCCAAAAGATGATTCCACCCCCCATAAATGAATGTGCATTTATGGACTGGTTTATACTGAGGAATCCACAGGTGATCAGACAGTTGACTAAGATGGTAGATGTGAATATATGACCCTAGAACTCAGGAAAAACAGAGACAGGCATGATAGACATTCTAGGAAAATGCAAGGCAGGCTTCAGAGCCGAAATCGACGAAAACCTGCGGTGGGGCCTTGTCTGGGGCTGGGGAGATGCAGCTGGGTAGGCTTGGGCCTTGGACGAGGCAGGGATGAGAGCCAGCCTGGGTGCGTGGATGTGTCACTGGGTGGAGAACCCGGGGAACTCGGAATGCTGAAGCTGGGGGGTCCAAGTGTGCGTCCTTCATCTAGAGGCCTGGTGGATTGATTTTCCAAGTTGGACGCCACACACATGGCTTTTTCATATCCTCCAAGAGCTCAGGGTCTCCTCAAGTCACACGGGAGAGAAGGAGGAGGAGGAGGAGGAGAGAGGGGCAGGGAGAGAGGATGAGGATGTGGGGATGGTCGTAGCGAAAGGGCCCGGGCCATCAGACGACAGCTGGGCTGTCCATGGACGTCTCCATTCTCTCTTCATTTGGGGTTTTCCCTCATCCTTGTGCATAGCACGCTGACAGTGTTCTAGGTTGATGTGAGAGGCTTTCCCAGCCTTCATATCATGGTCATAAAACTCCTTTGAAAGATGTCCTTCTTTTAGGACAAATTATGAACTTTACAGCAACTTGGATGGGATTAGAGTCTATAATACTGAATGATCTATCGCAGAAACAAAGAACTGAGTACCATATGTCCTCACTCATAAGCAGACCTTGAACAATTATCATAATGCTATAAGAAAGGGCTTGGCAGGAGTGGGAAACTGCCAGGAGAGGGTAGGGCACACCTCATCAACAAGGGTACCTGTGTAATGGACATTTGTATACCTAACCCTGAATTGTACCCCACATCTTTCAAATAAAAAATTAAAAAATAAAGAAAAATACAAAGTAGATACCTAGAGAATCCCAATATTTTAGAGGTAGGCAGACAAGGAGACTGAGAATGGATGTTAAGAGAAGTAAAAGGCAATGTACTTGGTTCGAATCTCAACTGCTACACTTACATAGCTGTATAATAAGAAAGTACTTATCCTTTCTGTATATTTTTTCATTTATAAAAATATGACAAGTAATAGAGACAAAAAAATCCTTCTTTTTATAAATGTGGAGACAAAGAAACACACCTAGATAAGCAAAGAAGCACAAATGCTGCAGCAGAAAGGTCCATGGCCGGCGAATGGAGCTGTTTTCTCGATGAGTATATTATGCATTAAGGCCTGGTAGTCCACGTGAAGAAGACAGATCACAAGATGATGGCGATATCTGACGTGTTCACAACCCCCTCTGATAGCACAGCAGAATTTACAAAGCAATTCTGAACCTAGCAGGGAAGAAAAACACGCGAGGGATATTACACAGAGCCAAGCCGAGTTCATTGCCTTTTACTTCACTTAACATCCATTTTCAGTCTCCTTGTTTTCCTGCCTCTAAAATATTGAGATTCTCAAGGTGTCTACTTTGTATCTCTCTTTTAAAAAAATTTTTTAAATTTTAAAGATGTGGAGTACAATTCAGGGTTAGGTGTACAAATGTTCATTATGCAGGCACCCTTGATGAGGTGTGTCCCCCCTTCCCCTGGCAGTTTCTCACTATTGCCAATCCCTTTCTTATTGCCTGCCAAGAGCTGTTCATAGAGCCCAGAACGCGCGCCCCAGAGCACGCCCGCTGGGTGCCAGCAAGAGTCAGGGAGCACCCTTGGCCCAGCTGGCCGTTGGCTTGGTTTCCTAACATGCATCTTGGGCATCTCCTCAGGACATGTTTGCAGGGAGTGGCCGTTTAGACCTTTGAGAAGTGCGGCTGTAGCTGTCTATCTTGCTGTTGCTCTTTTGGGCTTTGTGTCGCCTGACATCATAGTACCTAAAATTCTCAGTGTAGGACTTTACAGCAACTTGGATGGATTTAGAGTCTATCACACTCAGTGATCTATCCCAGAAACAAAGAACTGGGTACCATGTGTTCTCACTCATAAGCGGACCCTGAACATTGACCCTAATACTATAAGAAAGGGACTGGCAGGAGCAGGACACTGCCAGGGGAGGGAGGGGGGCCCATGACATCAATAAGGGCACCTGATCTCAAACCAGGCAAAGTGGGAACCAAAGGGAGGCCCAGACTTTACCTGTACGATGACCACTTGTATATCGAATCCTGAATTGTACCCCATATCTTAAAAAAAAAGAGAATAAACGTATCAGAAAAGTGTTCTCTCGTGCGTCCGAGAGGCTAATGTAAGAGTCTCCTGGTATGGGTTCTCCAGTTTCTCAAGAACACGTCAAGATTTAAACAGCCAGAGAGCGGGCTTTCTCCTCCCACCCTCCTCTTGAGTGGGTTGAGGCTCAGTTCACCGTGAGCGTCTCTGTAGACCTCCGTGGTGGCACTGGGGGGTGTCCAAGGGAAAAACAGAGCTGGACAGTAGTTCAAGCAGTCAAAGCAGATTCCATTCAGGGATGCTGCAACACAGAAAGAGGGACCTCAGGGCACAACGGGGCTCAACTCTGAACACAGCACGGGCATGAGGAGATTGCTGGCTGAGGGGCAGGGTGGGGGCTGCTGGGCGGGGAATGACAGAGAGGAGCTGTCAGGGGGAGGAGGACTGTGGCTAAACCGACCTACCGGGACTCCTGCTGAAGACGGGCCACGGTGGCCAGACACCGCTCGGAGGACATGGGGGTGAGGAGCCTCATCAGATGCCGCTGATGGAGGGTTTTGGCTCCGTGAACTTGACGGGGCTCTGGCCAACACTGGACACTGCAAAGACTTGCGTAGAGGGGCTGTCGGGAAGGGTGCAGGAGCCTGTCCGGACTCTGGTCAAGCAAGGGGTCTCTGTCAGCGGCCCGGACACCGCGTTGACTGCGGAGCACGAGGGCAGCCTCTGGGGCGGCTGGGCACGGCGAGAGCCTCGTGGTGTTTGCTCCGTGTTTTTACACACAGCTTTCATTCCAACAACTGAGCTGCTTTTTACTTGAATCCATCTGCAACCCGTCCCGAAAGCACTTCTGTGACTTCTCCTTGGTCTCTGCTGGAAACCCCACAAGTGGGGTGAGCGGCAGGTGAGAGCCGCCTTCTAGAACCTTGGCTGAATCAGCCCAGCCTGTCTCCATGCCTTTCATAAGTTAATTGCTAACCTCCCAGGAAAATATCCCGTTTCTTGCTTTCTGGGATCTTATCAAACATGCTGAACACGGCCTGGTTAAGCAGTAACTCTCGCCCTGCAAGTAAACAGAATTCCCTTGGCCACCTCCCCCCTCTGCACATGAGGACGGGCAGAAATTAATCAACAGCTGTTAATAACGTGCAGAACGGGAAGCGACTCGGTTTCCCGAATGCTCCTTGAGACTATTCACACCCATGGAGGACCGAGTGTTCACAGGCCCGATGCTCCTTTCCCTCAGTTACCCAGAACGCCATTTGGGGCGGGCAGCTGGGGGCCCAGTGTCCTCCAGTCTCCCTCAGGACTTCAATAGCAGGGCCTTTCCCCTTGAGCGCAAACCTCAAGGCGACACTGAAATTGGCCCTCGCTCGGACTTTGCAGAAGTGTTGTGAAACGAAAAAGAAGCCAGAAGTGGTTCTGGGACTTGGTGGTGGGTGAAGTTTGAATGTCATCCAGGCCTGGGATATGAAGAATGCTGAGAACCAATGACCACTCTACCCTCATCCACACCGGTGGGTGGAGAAATGGGCCACCCACGTAGCGCGACTTGGCAGGTGCTGGAAAACAGCCTGTCTGACCGAGAAGTGGGCCTCTCTGCTCAGAGGACTACCTCTGAGCCTGAAATGCAGACCAGGGATTTTCACACTTGAGCTTGGACTCCAAAGCATCGTCTTTCAAGTGCAAACACTGCAACATTGAAAGAGGAATGTATTAACATATTAGCACGGGGACCACATACCATGAATTAATGAACTGACCACATCATGTCACCTGCAGGATCTTGAGGACCTGGGGGCATCACGTTAACCCTCCTGTCTCCAGCAGTTCTATCGTCACCCGTGGGCTTTGACCAGAGACCTCACGCTCACCTCCTTCCCAAGTCCACCCCGTGGGGAGGTCTGGCCTTAGGGCAGTGTTTGCATTCAGGATTGGATCAGGACCTTCAGGGACCTCAGAGTGGGAAGCATGATTTGGAGCTTCCCTTTTTTTTCAGCCAGGAGAGATTAAAATTCAATTTAATTCTAAATGGAAGATGAACATCATGACGGTTTATGTATGCCGGGCTTCCCCAAGAGGGAAAAATCATTTCTTGCATTTTTTTGAATCTGAAAACGTAAAATTCTTTCGAGACCTTTTCTCTTCCTTTTTTGGATCCTGCTTTGCTGATGTCCCATGTGTGCATTTACTCTGCCCACTGGGCAACCGGCCCATTTGTCACGAAGGCTTGCAAACCCTGGCCCGGGCCTGCCCCTGCCTGTGCGCCTTCCCTGGGTGCCTTCTTCACTCCACTGTCCAGTTGCCATCTCTTGGCTGCGTGCCACATGGAGTTCTCCACCCAGGCCTCACTTCCGAGCTCCAGCTTGTGTTGACAGTAGGCTGACACTTACGTCCACTCGAGTGTCCATGACCCCTTCGAGCCTCCAGGTCCAGGACAGAACTCGTGAACTTTCCCGCTGAATCCCTTCTCGAGTTCACCTCCAGTTCAAAAAAACTCACCCAGTTGCTAAAGCCAGAACTCTGGGCGTCAACCTCCACACCTTCCTCTTCTGCCCCCAGATCCAGACGCCAAGATTTCCCCCACAAATGCCTCTTCGTTCTGCTTTTACTCCCGCTGCCCCTGCCTGCTGAGGCAGCTCCTGCCAGCTCTTGCACGACTCACTGCAGCTGCCTGATCCTCCTGCCCCGCTCTTCCCACCTGAACCATCTCTGCCTGGCAGCCGTGAGGGTTCCATTCCAACCGCATTCTTCATCTGCATTTTATTTGTTTATTTATTTTTTAAAATAAGGATTATTTTATTTGCTTCCTCTGTTATTCTTTTTTTTAAACAATTTTTTATTTTAAAATTGTGGGGTACAGTTAAGGGTTAGGTATACAAATAAGTATGCATTGTGCAGGTACCCTTGTTGGTGAGGTATGCCCCCCACTTCCCCAGACAGATATTGACTACTGTTAGTCCCACCTCCATTCCCCTCCCTGCCCCCCCATAGTTTCCCGCCACTGTCAATCCTTTTCTTATAGTATTATGATAGTTGTTCAAGGTCTACTTATGAGTGAGAACATGTGACACTCAGATCTTTGTTTCTGTGAGAGATCCCCCATATTATAAACTCCAATTCCTTCCAGGTTGCTGCGAAATTCATGATTTTGTTCTTTTTTTTGGCTGCATAATGTCCCATTGTGTATATGTGCCACATTTTTAAAATCCAGTCCTCTTTTGATGGACAGCATGGTTGGTTCCATGATCTTGCTATTGTAACAATGCTGCGATAAACATACGTGTGCAGGTATCTTTTTATAGAGTGATTTGAGTTCTTCAGGGTATATTCCCAGTAGTGGGATTGTGGGGTCATATGGAAGGTCGATTTTTAGAGCTTTTAGGAATCGCCACACTGTTTTCCACAGAGGCTGCACTAGTTTACACTCCCACCAACAGTGTAGAAGTGTTCCCTTTTCACCACATCCTCTCCAGCATCTGTTATTTTTTGTTATTGATAATGACCATTCTGACTGGAGTTAGGTGGTATCTCAGTGTAGTTTTAATTTGCATCTC
>CAUYQG010040513.1:0-10392 GCA_963574415.1 Tarsius wallacei
TTTGTGGGGTCCTTTTTTAAAACATCATTTTGGGTTTTTTCTCGTTTTTTTTTTCCAAATAAAACATACCTCCCTCCCCCCCCCCCCCCCCACCCCCCCCCCCCCCCCCCCCCCGCTCACAGATCCTAGCTTAGAAATCTGATTGCAGTCTCCAGATTAACATATTCCTTTAAGCTCCCAGACTCCTTATCCCATGGGGACCAACATGGCCAGGGGAGGGCCAGAATGGGGCCCTCTAAACCATAGACACCAAGGCAGGAGTCCCTCTAGACTGGATCTAAAAATGGTGCTGTCACTAATTTTCAAAGTTTTATCCTAGGCTCTCCAAATGTGAGCCTAATCTTCTCAAAGCATGATCCAGAAGAAGCCTGTTAAAATATAAATTCCTGGGCTTCACCCCAAACCTTTGAATCAGGTTATCGGGATAGTTTCCAGGAATCTACATTTTTAAACAATCTTACTAAATAACCTATATTCACACTAAAATTTGAGCACAGCTATCAAATAGCTAATAGTTGGAGTAAAGGGTCCTGCCTTTCACATGAAGTCCATCCACTCTACACTGTCCACAATTGAGCACCTGAATGAACTGCTCTCCTTTGTAGAGACATTACCATCTAGATATCCTGCTGATCTTCCAGAAGTCAAGCCAGACTCTTAGCACAGCCTCAGATAAACACTGATCACGTCATACTCTCCAATTCCAAGAACATCATTACTTAATTACTGGCAAATTGCAATGTAATTGAGTAGGTTGCATTTTTTATATCAGTTACAGTTAGCCAACTTCCTAGAAACACCAGGATCTCTTGATGAAGATTCTGGAACCATGCATGACTTCCCAATTAAAGCAGAGCATTTTCAAATTATTATTAAACTACATGCTTTTTAATTCCTTTGACCCACCATTCATTAGTCAGTGAACAGTTTCTGTATGTATCACTCTTAGGGTAGGACCATCTAGGCAGAACAAAAGCCACAAGTTATTAACTATAAAGGAGAGTTTGGTAAATGCACAGCAGAAACCATGGTGTGCATGGGCATGGCTTTCTCTCATCCAAGTACTAACCAAACCCAACCCCACCTAGCTTCCAAGATCACACAAGATCAGGTATATTCAGGGTAGAATTAGGGGCATGGTTCTCCATTGTAAGTGGCAGGGGTTTGACAAAAGAAAAGAGGAGTTCTCCTTCTTTCTTTCTTTTTTTTAAAATTCCCAAGTCTTAATCTTGAATATCAAGATCCACAGCCTAAGGATATTAGACATAAACCATGTGAATTAGCCAGGGCTCTCTAGAGAAACATAACTAATAGGAGGTAGATGATATAGATACAAACATAGACAGACATAGACATAGATGTTGATGTAGACATATAGACATATAGATAGATACAGACATAGACATAGTCATAGTCATAGAGACAGAGACAGAGTCATAAACAGTCATAGACATAGGCATAGACATAGACATAGGCATAGATGTAGACATAGACATAGAGACAGAGACAGAGTCATATACATAGACATAGTCATAGACATAGACATAGTCATAGTCATAGACATAAACAGAGACAAAGTCATAGATATAGACATAGACATAGTCATAGGCATGGGCATAGACATAAACATAGAGAGAGACAGAGTCAAAGATGTAAACATAGTCATAGACATAGTCATAGTCATGGACATAGGCATAGACATAGACATGGACATAGTCATAGTCATAGACATAGAGACAGTCATGCATATAGACAAAGACATACATAGACGTAGTTGTAGGTGTAGGCGTAGACATAGACATAGACATACATAGTCATAGACATAGATGTAGTCATAGACAGAGACAGAGAGAGAATCATAGACTTAGACATAGACATAGTCATAGACAGAGACAAAGTCATAGACATAGACATAGACATAGACATAGACATAGACATAGACCTAGTCATAGACATAGACATAGTCATAGACTTAGACATAAACATAGTCACAGACAGAGACAGAGACAGAGACATAGATAGAAACAAAGGCATAGAATATGGATAACTGACTCCATGATTATGAAAGCTGAGAAGTCCCTCAATCTGCAGTTTGCGAGCTGGAAACCCAGGAAAGCCCATGGTGCAATTCAGTCCAAGTCCAAAAACCCAAGAACTAGGAGTGCCATTGTCAGAGAGCAGGAAAAGATAGCTATCCCATCTCAAAAAGAGAGAGCAATTTCACTATTTTCTCCACAGTTTTGTTCTATTTAAGCACCCACACTGGCAAGGGAAATCTTTTGTATTCAGTCTCAAACCCTTTGTGCAGAAAAACATGGTATATAAAAGAAAAATGCTCAAGGCACGTTATCACTGATTTCCAACTTAAGATTATATTAACTTCCATTTTTCTTCTATCCTGTGCATTCCTTGAGGAGTTTTCTCTTCTTGTTCATCTTTGTATCTCTAACAATTAGCACAGTGCCAGGCACATAATTATCATGGGTATAACCATGAGTTATTGTTCTCCAATGTAATTAAACTCATCCCAAGGAAGAACAAATTTTATAAATCTGCTTTGCAAAGTGTAGTAAATAATGGCTGTGCCATGTCTCAAAGGTTCTGATCAAAAATTAAGGACTTGGAAACTGTGTGCTATTTTGTTATTTTTTTCTCCAAGTTTATTTACTGTCACAAGAGCCCACCCATGTCAACAACAACACACCCATGTGTGCCCTTCCTTAAGCTCTAAATGTTTCTGTCCACTTTTCTCCATGAAGTCTGTTGCCATCAACTGCAAAAATTATAAAGATTTGATAAACTAAATCAGTAATCTTCAACTTTTTTCCTTTATACTTCCTAAAAGAACTTTGAAAACCTATGTATCTCCTTGCACATTTTCAAGTAGACACATACAATTTTTCATCCTAAATTTGAATAACTGCAAAATATGTACTTTCTAGCATATTTTAAGTGTTGGTTTTTAAATTAAAATATCACACTTTGTATCCAATGGACTCCAAATGCCATAGCAATCTGATACCTACCTACAGTTATTTAAAAATTCACCAACAAACTGTTTTTAACAACTGGAAAATATATATCATTTCTCTTAAAAATTTTTAAATTGTCCAGATTGAATTATCTTTACAATAATTTTTAGTACACAATTGATCAATGCAACATAACATGCTTTGATAAATAATTATAACATAGCAAGCAAAATTTTATTGGAAAATTAAAATAAATGAATAAGTGGATTTTTTTTTTTTAAGTTGGAGTGTCACTCTGTCACCCAGGCTGGAGTGCAGTGGCATGTTCACGGCCACCACAGCCTTGACTAGCTGGGCTCAGGAGATCCTTCCACCTCAGCCTTCCACGTAGCTGGAATTATAGGCACGTGCCACCACACCTGGCTAATTTCTTTAGAGATGAGGTCTCGCAAAGTTGCCCAGGCTGGTCTTGAACCTGTGGGCTCAGGCAATCATCCTCTCACCTCTCAGCCTCCCAGGCAATCATCCTCTCACCTCTCAGCCTGGGATTATAGGCGTGAGCCACTGCACCCAACCTGATGAATCTTTTTAAATGTAGTTCATGTATCTGTGGCTATTACTTACTGCTAAAATGAGACAAGAGTCAGCATTAACTCTATTTCTATTTTTTATTTTTATAGACATAAGCCCTGAGAAAACTTGTTCAATTAAATTAGGATTTAATCTCATAAGTAATGAGAATGTTAGGTATTTTCTTATGAAAATGTCACTCTGTTATTTGAATGCCTTCTTGGTTATAAATAAACAAGTACATAGCAATTTATTATCAAAAACTACTTTAATGACCTACCTGTACTTGGTAAGGACCTCCTTGAACTTTATTGTAAGCAAAGAATTGGAAGCCACCTAATTTACCAAAAAAAAAAAAAAAAATGTTACCCAGTCATTAGAGTTCAAAAAATCTTTACCAGTACTTATCACATGACTGTTGATTATACTGCTACTTGTTAGCTTATAGGCATCTTGTCTATGGAGCTAAAACAGCTGAAACTTGATATACAGATAGGAAATATACATGTAAAAGGTACTCAAAATAATTAGCCATTTGGAAAATGCAATTAAAAATATAAGAGGCTGGGTGCTGTTGCTTACATTCGTAATCCCAGCATTTTGGGAGGCTGAGAGGTGAGAGGATGATTGCCTGAGCCCACAGGTTCAAGATCAGCCTAGGCAACTTGGCGAGACCTCATCACTACAATAAATTTTTTTTTTTTAATTAGTCGAGTGTGGTAGCATGAGCCTGTGGTTCCAGCTACCTGGAAAGCTGAGATGGTAGGATCGTCTGAGTCCAGTAGGCCGAGGCTGTGGTGGCTGTGACTCCACAGCCATGATAGCTTTACTGCACTCCAGCCTGGATGAAAGTGTGAGACTCCAATTCAAAAAATAATAATAATAAATATAAATAAGATATTAGTGGATACATGTCAGAATGGCTGAAGTAAAAGACAGTGATAGCATCAAGTGCAGGTGAGAATACTAAGAAGTAGACCGCTCATGCATTGCTGATGGGAACGTAAAATGGTACAGCTACTCTGGAAAATAATTTGCCAAATTGTTATAAAACTAAAACTATGGGCAACCCTTTTGGGTCCCCTCCCACTGCGGGAGCTTCTCTATCCTCTCAATAAATCCTGCTTTCTAAAAAATAAGAAAAAAAAAACTAAACATACAAGTACCATATAATCCAACAATCGCACTCTTGAGTATTTATCTCAAAGCTATGAAAACTTATGTTCACACAAAAACCTGTATATGAATGTCCATGACAGCTTTATTCATAACAGCCAAAAACAATCCAAGTGTTCTTCAGCAGGTGAATGGTTAAACAGACTTTAGTACATCATACAATGGAATACCACTCAGCAATAAAAAGGAACAGCCTATTGCTCCATGCTTGGATGGCTCTCAAGGGAATTATGCTGAGTAAAAAAAGCTGCTGCTAAAAGTTTATACACTATATTATTCCACTTATGTAACATTCTAAAATGAAAAATTCTAGACACAGAGAACAGATTACTGGTTGTCGGGGGTAAGGGATAGAGAAGGAGTAGATGTGGGTGGCCATAAAGGGATGGCAAGACAGAACCTTGGGGCGGAACAGTTCTGTGTCTTGATTGTAGCAGTGGTTACATGAACCAACGCATGGAATAAAGTTGCCAGAGCTATGCATGCACACACACAAGTACACACACAACTGATGAAGTCTGAATAAGCTCTGTGGATCAGACCAATGCCAGTTTCCTGGTTTTGATACTGTGCTGTGGTTATGTAAGATGTTATCACAGGGGAAACTGAGAGTAACATACCCACAACCTCTCTGTGCTCCTCTTTTACAACTTTCTGTGAATCTATAATTATTTCCAAATAAATCATTTAAAAATCCTTTTCTAAGTGTTCATAAACCACCCGGAGTAATCTCTTCTTGAAATTTGTCTGGGATTAATGCAAAACTAAAGTCAGTTTTCTTGTGTCTCCCTTACCTTTGGGCCTGTCTTATTTTCCTTCCCTCTTTCATGTGTCATTCATTCATCACACACAGCAAATGTTCACCTGCTCCCACATGAGGTCATTGGCCTTTATCCCACCCTTGGCCCCAGCTTGCTCTTTACCTTTCTGTGAAAACAGGGGTGGGAGAAACACAAAGGGGACATTTAAGTTGCTTTTACCAGGATTTTTTTTCTCCCTCCCCCAGAAAATTGAGTGGGAAATCCCTGTTGATCAAGTCAGCAAATCTCCTGCCAAACAAATTCTTCCCAGTCTTTAAAAGATCCATTCCTCCCATTCTGTTATGTTTGGCTATTATCCAAGAAACCTAATCTCACTCCTCTAGACCAGCAACAAAGCCAACTCTTTCTTCCCTATGTCCTTTTCTTCCAAAGTCAACTAAAAAGAAAAATAAAAACTGTATCTATACCCTAAAATTCTCTACTTTCTGTTCAACACTCCACTGGTAGGGATAAAATTGTAACTTCCTCTTAAAATCATGTTTTTTGTTTTTTGCAGAAAAGGATATTAAAGGCCAGCCTCCTCCTTGTAGAGATGAAGAAGAAATAGAGACCCAGCGGGGTAATGCAATATGCCAAGAGGGGAATGCCTTTCCATTCCCTAGAAATGCTCCCCCTACTCTGCCATATTTGCTAAGTCTTTTGTTCCCAAATCTCTTGGTATTACGTCTTAGGATAGCTGCTCAAGGAAGAGACTCGTCTTCGCAGCTGTCTTGTGATCCAAAGAAACAGGACAGGTTTCTTAAAGGACTGATCTTCCTTCTTTTTCTCTCTTTTTTTTTAAGTGCTTGTCAGGACCTGCGTATCAAGAAGTCAACATTTACAAAGTCCCCACCACCTGTCTTGTCATCAGGAACTGAAAGAGGCAATGAAGAGGGAAGCCCACTGGTTCTCTGTTCTCCACATAAAATCAGGAGTCCCCTCCCGTGTTCTCTTCCATAACACCTTTAGCAGGAACCAAGAGGAAACTGTGCATGCTCTTGGCTAGTGTCCAACCTACCAACTCCCCAGCCTTCACACTCCATACCTCTATCTTCCTTGAGACCATCAGGTCAACCTCAGCATACTCTCTAACCTTGTTTATGTCACCACAAAAAGTCTGTAACTCCCAGGTTAGCCCACGGCTCTATGAGCAGTGAGCAATTACCTCCCCAAATAGACACACACATACACCCACACATAAACCATCCCTATAACCCTTCCTGGATCGTTTGTTGGATTGAGCATTTATGATCATTTCACAAATTATATGCTTTATTTGTTTTTCCATCCTCCCCTGGAATAAAAGAACTATTAGAGCAGGATTTTTTTTTTTTCGTTTATTTTGTTCACTGCTGTACTCCAGGGCTAGCATTTTGTAAGAACTCAATAAATATTTGTTACATCAGCAAATCCCAGGGACTGTTTTTAAAAGTCCGAAAAAAGACAATGCAAGGATGAAAGGATGTCTGAGAAGTTTAAGAGGAAAGCAGAGATCATTGATGGCAACCAGAAAACTTGAAGAGGGGAAGGCTTCAGCCCTAAGGAATTTCAGGAACAGCATCTTTCATGTGAAAGAACTGCTAGCAGTGGAGTATTCTGAGCAGATATAGGGCCAGACATGAGCCAAATGGTGTTCCTTTTGAAACCGCAAATACATAGACATAACTTCACACCTACTATGTGCCAAGCACTGTGTCAATAAATTGTCATAAGCACCATACAAGGTGGTCTTGTTATCCCCATTATGCAGATGAAGAAACTGAGGCAAAAAGGAGTTAAATAACTGTCCAAGATCCACAATTAGTAACTGGTAGAGCCAGTTTTCAAACCTAAGTCTATCTGGATCCAAAATCCATGTCCTTTCCTCTCACTGAGTCTGCCTGTCCTATCTGTCCCAGGTGTCAAGCCACCGTCCGTGTGTGCCTAGTTTCAACTTCCCAGAGTCTTCCTGAAGACCAAGAGGATCAACCAGTCTCTACATATCTGTTATCGAATGCCACAGGCTCAAAGCCTGGGTGCTGTTGCACTCTCTAAATCAATACCTTTCCAGGAAAAATAAAGTATGGCACTAATAAGAAAGTACTTTTAAAGATTGAATGATCAAATAAACCAAGAAAGGATGGAGTGAAAAGAGGTTGGTAAGTGGATAATTGGACTATAACCTACCAGTATATTTTGTAAAGTTTTTGTAAGTATTGATAAATAGGATATTGATTAACTGTTTTTTCTGAAACTTGGGAGAGCAAATAAAAGAAAATATGTTGAAATAAAAGCAGAGAGAGATGGTTTATAGCAAAGTCTCATTAGGATTATGAAGCACTTGAATGAATTTTTACTGGGGTCTTTGATCCCTGGAGAAACCTTCAGAAAAAGAACTATGATCTTCACCCTGACTGGTTCTTACTTCCACCGTTGAAAGGTCCGAATCCAGATCAGATTGCCCCACAGTTCCCACCAACCGAGTGAATCTAGGATTAGGAACCGTCCCTTGATTTTCATAGAGCCCATCTGAAAGTTCAGGTGTTCAGAGATGTGGTGCTTGCAGGACCAAGGTCACATATAATGAGTGTGATTATTGTTCATCATTAAATATTAAGCATATCTGTGGAGTGACATTGTTTAAAAGTCCTATGGGATTTTAGCAATACAGTCAACAATAAATATAAAATCTAATCTAAATCTTTGGGTTTAGTAGGAAAAAAGGGAAAAAAACACTTAACACTAGAATAGTTGTTTATTAAAGACGAACGCAATGAAGACAATTTCTCTGTGGCTAGTCCTAAAAGAGTCACAGGTATCTGTTATTTTTCCACCTGTCCAGCAGGTGTCAGTGTAAGACAGTTCCTAGAATTGACTAAGCTTCTCAAAAATAGAGTATCGAATTTAGAATAGAGAAGCTGTAATGAAGGCGGGGCTACAAATATTCAAGAGCCTTTAAATGACATTATTTAAGGAGAGAGCTGACCAAATTAAATTTCCTCAAGAATGAGACGACAGAGTTGGATAGGTCTCAGACGACCCTATCTGGCTCTCATATTGCTCGTCAATTCAGCGGGAATTCCTGGAGCATCTCAGTGTTCAGTCGCTGGCAACTAGTACAGTCACCAACGAACACTCCCAGGGAGTATAGCAATGTTCGACCAGGTATACCCTCTTTTAAAAACCAGACAGCATCCCTGCCTCTCAGAGGCCTACGACAAGAAAATGGAAATCCACAAAAATATATCACTATAAGGACTACAAAAGTAAACCAAGGGGAAAAAGAGGATAGTCAAAAATGTTATGAGTAGTTTGCAGAATGTGTTGAGTCAATCAGGGTAAACTTTCTGAAGGAGTTGGCCATTGAGCCACAAACCGGGACTCCACCCTAGCCTCACCTTTCTGCTCTAAATTCAGTTTTTCTTCTCCAGATACACATGTCTTATACAAGATAAAGGGCAAGCAATAAAAAGGAAGAAAATATACATGACTTATTTTTAAAATTCACTATAGAAAGATACTATTGAGATATATATGTATGTATGTGTGTACATATATATATTTTTTTTTTTTTTTTTTTTTTTTAAATGGGAGTCTCAATCACCCAGGCTGGAGTGCACTGTCACACTCACAGCCACCACAGCCTTGACCTGCTGGGCTCAGGTGATCCTTCTGCCTCAGCCTTCCTAGTAGCTGAAACTACACACCTGGCTTATTTTTTGATATATTGTAGAGACAAGATCTCACCAAGTTGCCCAGGCTGGTCTCGAACCCCTGGGCTCAGACAATCCTCTCGCCTAGACCTCCCAAAGTGCTGGGATTACAGGCTTGAGCCACCATGCCTGGCCTTCTGTTGATATTTTAAAGGGGAAGAACTCATCTCTATTGAGTACCTAACACACATTTTATGTCCTACACTCCTTACCCAAATCCTGGGATGTAAGTAGCAGCATTCTCATCTTTAGATAAAGGATCCAAGGCTTACAGAAGTTATATAACTTGCCCAAGATGATGATGTCTAATGTTCCCGAGGGATTACTCTGCAGCAGGCATTACACTAAGTGAACACAGCACAACAATCCTATAAAGAAGGTACTATTATTTTCATTTTTCAGATGAGGTCATTAAGTGTTACAGAAATTAAGGTGTTACTTCCCCAAGGTCACTCGGCTCATGAACCATTGAGTCGAAATTCTCCGGGAACTCAGATTGTAGGTGTTTGTCAGGGAGTGCCCCTAGGACCAACACCTGTGGAGAGAAAGGGAGTGAATGGGACTGGGAGGCCCAGCTGAGTTGGCTGGCACTGGACCAGACCACCAGGCTTTTCTATGCCTGCCTCACTCAGTCACTGGATAGGACCTCACCAGCAGGCATGGCCTTGGGGAAGGCAACTCTCTGCAGCCGAGGCAGACCCCAAAGAGCTGACAACTGACAACTGTCTGCTGATGGCACTTCCAGAGCTGAAACAGCAATTCCTTCCTGGGAGGGGCACCTGGCATCCCCACTGCCATGAGGCCACATCCGTGTCTTACTCCATTCAAGCTCATCATGTTCTTTCTGCCACATCTTGCCAGTGGAGGGCCAGAAGGGAGGCCGTAGTCTGACAGAGTTCTAGGGTGGGGCGGGGTTGGAGGGTTGCAGAATGGTGATCCCAGATCCCAGACTTCCACTGGGAAATGAATGCCAAGCTCTTGTCTGATGCCTCAAATAGCATCAGTTACAAATGCAGAAAGGGGTGGAACCTGACTGCTCTGAGCCCAAGTATGGTCAGCCACTAAATTCTTGTTCAATTGATTGATAACTTCCAGGTGGCCAAGCAGGGGCGGTCCCCACCGGGGGGGGGGGGGGGGGGGGGGGGGGGGGGGGGGGGGGGGGGGGGGGGGGGGGGGGGGGGG
>CAUYQG010040514.1:0-10116 GCA_963574415.1 Tarsius wallacei
GGACTAGGTACATGAATGGTCTATGTGCAGATGAAGTTTGGGCCTCCCACGGGTCCTCATTTACCCTGGTTTAGGATCAGGTACCTTTAGCGATGTTATGTGCCCTCCTCCACCCTCCCCTGGCAGTGTCCTGCTACGGTCAAACCCTCTCTTGTAGTATTATGATAAATGTTCAGGACCCACTTATGAGTGAGAACATGTGGTATTCATTCTTTGTTTCTTTGCTAGATCACTAAGTATGATAGACTCTAAATCCATTCAAATTGTTGCGAAGTCCATAATTTTGTCCTTCTTTATGGCTGCATAATATTCCATTGTGTATATGTACCACCTTTTCTTTATCTAGTCCACTTTCGATGGACAGCAGGGTTGGTTCCATTTGCGGTTTTTAAAAGAACTAGAAATTGACCTTCCTTACAACCCCTTCTGGGGATATAGTCGCAGGAACGTAAATCATTCTGCAAAAAAGATGCCTGCACATGTTTATTGTAGCACTATTCACAATAGGAACAGTTTTAAGAAGGGATGATTTTGAAAGTGGGAAACCTTGGGGCTAGGACTAGGTACGGTGATGATTTTTAAAAATTTATTTATTCATTTATTTATTATACAATTATTAAACAGTTGCTGTGTGCCAGGCGCTGTGTTAAATACTGAAAATAAAACAGTAGCCCATATATTTATGGTTCCTGTCTTTTATAAGTCCTAGTATCTAACAAGGAAGTCAGATATTAAAACAAATAACAACATGGTACATACATTTTGTGATAGATAAGATAATTATCTAGTTTTTCATTCAAACTGAGAGTTGAGGGTGAAAGGGGAGTTCATAATAATTATTCTGGGTCAACAGGCTTAAACTGAGATTGCCCTGGGCAAACTGGCATGTGTCTAATCGTAGGGTTAGGAGATCTCAAGGTAGTTATGAGATTGTGTGTTAGGGTCTGTTTGACCAGTCTGTGTTTGGCGATGGTGGGAAAAAAGTTTCCAGGAGGAAGTTGTGTTAAGACTGTTACCTGTGTGACTACCTCTTCAGGTGGGTTCTCCCCTGTGGCCTCCTAATGACTGCCAGAACCTAGATGGTTCCTTGTTTTATTACCATTTGAAAAAAGGGAGTCTGCCAAGTCTGAGACTAGATTCTCATTGGCCCTAATTGGCCTGATTGATTCATGTGCCCAGTTCTGAACCCATCACTGTGGACTGGGAAATGGAATCTGAAGACTGACCTATCTTTGTGGTAGGAGAATTCAGGGTAGTGTTAGGAAGGAGAATGGGTTAATAATAAAGCAATACTTATATTGCACTTATTATGGGCTCGGTACCTTTTTAAGAGTTTAATGTGCATTATATATTTAATTCCTCTAAAAACTCTTTGAGCTAGAAATGATTGTGATCTTTGTTTTGTAGCTAAGGGGACTAAGGCACAGAAAGGTTAAGGAACTTTCCTGAGTTCTCGCATCTAGTAGGTGATTAAGCCAGGATTCCAACACGGGCAACTGGCTCTTAGCCACTACACTACACTGCCCAGACATCTTGTGCAGCAGAAACTTAAGTCTGAGTGAATTGACGAGTGTGAAGGTGAATGGTGAGAAATACTGCTCTGTATTAATGGCTGGCTTGCCTTTCGATGTCAGAAAAAGTAATTATAATCACTTTAAAAAATAGCAGCTTTATTGAGAGATCATTCACATCCCATGCAATTCATCCATTGAAAGTGTACAATTCAATGGTTTTTAGTTACAGAACCTTTGACTAATAGTTACACAGTCAAAAACCATCACCCTAATCAATTTTACGACATTTTCATCCTCCTTAAAAGAAACCATTAGCAGTCACTCCTCATTTCCTCTAAGCCCTTCCAGCTCTAGGCAACCACTAATCTACTTTCTATCTCTAAAGACTTGCTTATTCTGGATAGGGAAGTCACACGATATGTAGTCTTTTGTGACTGACTTTCTTGTCAAGGGTTACCCATGTTGTAGATGTATCAATACTTCATTCCTTTTTATGATCTGATAATATAGTATTGTATGGATCTACAAGGGGGACCTCCAAAAACCCGGAATTACAGGCTTCCCCCATTAGGTAAATGTTCTAGGAACCCATCAACATCAGAGTACCAGCTAGTGTTGCTGTGAGACGCCGCATTTGGCTTCAGTGAATTTTGGGGGGGAGATTTTTTTCACCATGTTTGCCCATTTTGTAATGGGTGATTTACGAGTGCACCTGCCCACCACGCTGCACTGAGTGTCCAGCAGTTTTTTTTTTTAACCAAAAATCGACATGCCCCACCTTCCCTATTCACCCAATCTTGACCCGAGTGACTTTTTTTTGTTTGTTTTCCCAGATGAAAAAAAGTCCTTAAAGGGAAACGTTTTGCCAATGTGGAAAAAGTGAAACCAAAAACAGCAAAACACCTTTAAAAGGCATCAAAATTGACGAGTTCAAACACTGTTTTGAGCAGTGGAAAAGTGTCTTGATAGGTGTATTGCATCAAATGGAGAGTACTTTGAAGGTGACAGAAGTTTAAATATGTAAGAATAAATATACATTTTAAAATACATAAATTCTGGTTTTTTTGGGTACCCCCTGGTACTATGGCATTGTACAGCTATACCATATTTTATTTATCTGCTGTTGGATATCTAGGTTGTTTCTATTTCATGGTGATTATAACTAATGCTATTATAAACATTCATTTGCAAATTGTCTATGTGAAATTATGTTTTCATTTTTCTTAGGTACAGACACTTAGGAGCAGAACTGCTGAGTCATATGGTAACTTAGGGGAATTTCCAAATTGTTTTCCACTGGGCTGCATCATTTTACATGCCCTCCAGCAATGTATGAGAGTTCTTATTTTTCCACATTCTTGCCAATACTTGTTAGAATTTGTTATTTTAAAAAATTATATTATTGTCCACCTAGCAAGTGTGATGTATTTTACTGTCGTTCTGATTTGAATTTTCCTGATGGCTAGTGATGTTGAACATCATTTAATGTGCTTATTGGCCATTTGTATATCTACTGTGGAGAACTGTCTGTTGAGACCCTTTGCTCATTTTTAATTGGGTTATTTGTCTCTTTATTATTGAGTTGAAATACTTCTCTATCTACTAGATACGAGTACCTCATCAGATATGTGATTTGCAAATATTTTCTCTCATTCTATAGATTGTCTTTAGCTTTCTGGATGATATCTTTTCCTGTATAAAAGTTTTAAATTTTGATTATTTCCAATTTTTCTTTTTAAAAATTTTGCTTTTTATCTAAGCAGCTATTGCTAAATCCAAGGTCACAAAGATTTGCACGTATATTTCCTTCAAGAGTTTTAAAATTTTAGCTCTTACATTTATTTAGGTTTTAGATTCATTTTAAGCTATTTTTTTTTATGTGGTGTGAGATAAATGGTCCAACTTCATTCCTTTACACGTGGATATTCAGTTGTCCCAACACCATTTGTCGAAATGATTTTTCTTACCCTATTGAAATGTCTTGGCAATCTTGCTGAAAATCAATTGACCATATATGTAAGGGCTTATTTCTGAACTTTCAATTTTATACTATTAATCTACATATCTTTCCTTATGCCAGTACCATACTTTCTTGATTACTGTTGCTTTGTAGTAAATTTTGAAATCAGAAAGAGTGAGTCCTTCTACCTTATTGTTCTTTTTCAAAATTGTTTTAGATATTCTGGATCTCTTAAATTTTCATTGGAATTTTAGGACAAGCTTGTCATTTTCTACAAAGAATTCAATTGTAATTTTGAAAAAGGGATTGTAGTGAACCTGAAGGTCAATATAGGAAGTACTGCCATCTTAACAAAAGTAAGTCTTTTGGTTCATGAACATGGGATATCTTTCTATTTGGGTATTTTAAAATTATTTTCAATATTGTTTTGTAATTTTCAGAGTATGTATTTTACATTTCTTCTTAAATGTACTTCTTAGCATTTTATTTATTTCTGATGCTATTGCAAATAGAATTATTTTCTTAATTTTATTTTTGGATTGTTTATTATAAGCATGTAGGAATACAATTGACTTTTGTATAAGGATCTTGTATTCTGCAACTTGCCAAATTTATCCATTAGTTCTAATAATGTTTTTAGGAGATTCCTTAGTATTTTCTGTATACGTGATCTTGTTGTCTGCAAATAGAGATAGATTTACTTTATCCTCTCCAATCTTGATGACTTTTATTTCACTTTCTTGCACAATTGCCTTGACTAGAACTTCTAGTATAGTGATGAATAAAGGTAGAAGAGGACATTCTTGCCTTGTTCCTGACCTTAGGGGGAAAACATTAAGTATGATGTGAACTATGGGTTGTATATAGGTTTTCTTTATTAGTTTGAGTAAGTTTTCATTTATTCTAGGTTTTTGAGTAGTGTTTTTTAATCATCAAAGGATATTGAATTTTTTTTTTCTGTATTTAGTAAGATAACAACATGGTTTTAGTCCTTTATTCTATTGACATGGTACATTACATTAATTGACTTGGGGGCCTAAAGTCAACTTTGCATTCCTTGGACAAATTTTTTTTGTCACATTGTGCAATCTTCTTATATAATTTGCCAGTATTTCATTGAGGATTTTGTATTCATGCTTACAAAAGATGGTCTGTAGTTTTCTTTCCTATGATGTTTTCATTTGGTTTTGGTTTCAGGATAACACTGGTCTCACTGAACGAGTTGGGAAGTTTTCTCATTTTTTTTACTTTTTAAAAGAGTTTGTAAAGAATACTATTATTTCTCACTTAAATGGTTGGTAGAGTTCACCAGTGAAGTCATCTAGGCCTATTAATTAAATTTTTTTACTTGCTATAGGTCTATTCAGGTTTATATTTCTTCTTGGATCACTTTTGGTAGTTTGTGTTTTTGTGGAAATTTGTCCATTTCATTTAAGTGATTTAATGATTTGTTAGCATGCAGTTGCTCATAATTTTCCTCTGTAATTTTATTTGTTTCTCTAACAAATAGAAACAAATAAGAAATGTCACCTATTTCATTCTTAATTTTAGTAATTTGATTTTTCTCTTTTTTGCTTTGCCCGTCTAACTAAAGGTATGCCTGCTTTCTTATTCTTTTCAAAGATCACATTTTAAAAATTTTGTTGATTTTCTTTTTTTTTTTTTTGAGTTATCACTTTGTCACCCAGGCTGGAGTGCAGTGGCACACTCACGCCACCCCAGCGTCGACCTGCTGGGCTCCGGTGATCCCTCTGTTTCTGCCTTCCAAGTAGCAGGGACTATAGACGTGCTCTACCACGCCCAGCTAATTTTTGATTTATTGTAGAGATGAGGTCTCGCCAAGTTGCCTGGGCTGGTCTCAAACCCACAGGTTCAGGCAATCCACTTGCCTCAGCCTAAGTGCTGGGATTACAGGCTGAGCCACCGAGCCCAGCCTGTTTCTCTAACAAACAGAAACAAGAAATGTTGCCTATTTCATTCTTAGTTTTAGTAATTTGAGTTTTCTCTTTTTTTACTTTGTCCATCTAACTAAAGGCATGCCTGCTTACTTATTCTTTTCAAAGAACACATTTTAAAAATTTTATTGATTTTCTTCTTTATTTTTCTAGTCTTCATTAGTTTCTCTTTTTTAAATTAATTTTTTTATTTTAAATATGTGGGGTACAGTTCAGGGTTAGGTATACAAATGTTCATTATGCAGGTACCCTTGTTGATGAGGTGTGCCCGCCAGCAGATTCCCACTACTGCCAATCTTGTCTCTGCCTTTCCTGGCAGTTTCCCACTACTGCCAATCCCTTTGGTATAGTACTCTGTAGTTGCTCAAAGTTCACTGATGAGTGAGAACATGTGATACTTGGTTCTTTGTTTCTGTGATAGATCACTTAGTTTTATAGCCTCTAAGTTCATCCAAGTTGCTGTGAAGTTCATAATTTTGTTCTTCTTTATGTCTGTGTAATATTCTATCATCTATATGTACCACATTTTCTTTATTCAGTCCTCTTTTGATGGGCAGCATGGTTGGTTCCATGTTTTTGCTGTTGTGAACAATGCAGCAATAAAAATGCATGTGCAGGTATATTTTTCTTAGAGTGATTTTAGTGCCTCCAGGTATATTCCCAGTAGGATGATTGCGGGGTCATATGGGACATTAGTTTCTGCTTACATTCTTATTATTTCTTTTCTTCTGCTTGCTTTTGGTTTAGGTTGGTCTTCTTTTTATAGTATCTTAAGGAGGCAGGTTAGATTAATGACTTGAGATATATATTTTTTAACAGGCATTTACAGCTATAAAATTTCCTCTAAACACTGCATTAGCTGCATCTCATAAGTGTCTTTATTTTTATTTATCTCAGAATATTTTCTAATTTCATTTGTGATTTCTTCTTTGACTCATTAGTTGTATGGTATTGTGTTGTTTAATTTTCACATATTTGCAAATTTTCCAAATTTTTTTGTTATTCATTTGTAATTTTATTTCATTGTGGTTGGCAAATATACTTTGCATGATTTCAATTCTCTTAAACTTATTGAGGCTTGTTTTATGACTTAGCGTATAGTCTGTTAATGGAAAAAACAAGGCAAAAAGTATTAAAGGTTTATTCTGAGCCAAATATGAGTGAATATGAGTGACTGTGGCCTAGGGAAACACAGTCTCAAAGAGTTGGGAAAGTGCACCCAAGGTGGTCATATTACAGTTTGTTTTTTTATGTTTCTGGGAGACAGGAGTTACAAACAAAGATATAAATCAATCCATGGAAGGTTTATATCGGTTCAGGCCAGAAAGAGGGGATACCTGAATTGGGGGCTTATAGGTTACAGGTGGATTCAGAGATTCTTTAATTTACAAATTGGTTAAAGGAGTCAGCCTCTGTCTAAAACTTGGAGTCAGCAGAAAGAAAAGATTGAAGGCCTGCAGGCGTGATTTAACGATTACCTTAGATCTTGTTTATAATTTGATCTCTTATTGCCATAAAAGGTCTTTTTGCCAGTCTTATGATCCTTCCTTTGACATTAAAGCCAGTCAGTTGTGCCTAAACTCCAAAAGGGAGAAGGCATAATGAGGTGATCTGACCCCCTTCTTCCTACCATGGTCGAGAACTCAGTTTTTAAGGTTTCTCTGGGGTTCCTTTGACCAACAGGGTGTTCGCTCATTTGATAGAAGGTTTAAGATTTTATTTTCTTTGTAAAAGTCCATCCTGGAGATGTACACTTAAGAAGAGTGCTCTGCTGTTGTTGAGTGGATTGTTCTATAAATGCCTATTAGATCTAGTTAGCTTATAGTGCTATTCAAGTCTCCATTTTCTTTTCTTTTTCTTTTTTATTATAAAGATGTGGGGTACAATTCAGGGTTAGGTATACAAACATTGATTATGCAGGTACCCTTGTTGATGAGGTGTGCCCCTCCCTCCCCAGGAGTTTCCCTCAACTGTAAATCTCACCCCCCCATCGACAGTTTCCCACTACTGCCAATCCCTTTCTCATAGTACTATAATTGTTCAAGGTCCACTTATGAGTGAGAACATATGGTACGCTGTTCTTTGTTTCTGTGATAGATGCCTGAGTATGAGCGACTCTAAATCTATCCAAGTTGCTGCAAAGTCCATGTGTTTGTCCTTCTTTATGGCTGTATAATATTCCATTGTGTATATGTACCACATTTTTTAAATCCAGTCCAGCTTCGATGGGCAACATGGTTGGTTCCATGTTTTTGCTGTTGTGAATAGAGCTGCAACAAACATTCGTGTGAGTCTTCATTTTCTTATTTATCTTCTGTCTAGTATATTAGTCCCTTTTTATCTATGGCTTCCCTTTCCACAGTTTCAATACCTGAGCTTAACCATGGCCCAAAAATATTAAGTAGAAAATTCCAGAAATAAACAATTCATTTTAAATTGCACCCTGTTCTGAGTAGCTTGATGACCCCTTGTACTGTCCCACTTCGTCCTGCCTGGGACATGAATCATTCCTTTGTCTATTCACTACCTGCCCATTAGTCACTTAGCGGCTGTCGTGGTCATCGGATCGACTGTCGCTGTATTGCAGTGCTTGTGTTCAAGTGACTCTTCTTTTATTTAATAACAGCCCCAAAGTGTAAGAGTAGTGATGCTGGCCATTTGATTCTGCCAAAGAGAAGCCTTAAAGTGCTTCCTTTAAGTGAACAGGTAAAAGTTCTCAGCTTAGTAAGGAAAGAAAAAAATTATATGCTGAGATCACTAGGACTTATGGCAAGAACAAATCTTCTATCCATAAAATTGCGAAGAACAAAAAAAAGTTGTGCTAGTTTTGATCTCAACTCGGACTGCAAAAGTTGTGGCCGTAGTGTGTGTATGTGCTTAGTTAAGGTGGAAAGGACATTACATTTGCGGGTGGAAGATACGAACAGAAATGTGTCCTGATTGCTAGAATTATTCTTTTTAATTATTAGTTACTGTTAATCTCTTACTGTGCCTAATTTACAAATTAAACTTTATTGTAAGTATGCATGCATAGAAAAAAACATAGAGCTTTGTACCATTTACGGTGTCAGGCATCTACTGGGAGTCTTGGAATATATCTTCCATGGGTAAGAGGGAACTATTGTAGTCAAGTCTTTAACTATTATTGTAGCACAATTTATTTTTTCCTTCAATTTTTGCTTCTTGTATGTGGGGGTTCTATTTTTAGACATATATATGTTTATCACTGTAACAGTTTCCTGATGAACTAATCTTTTAATCATCATAAGATGTTCTTCATTGTGTGGAGTAACTTTTGTTGTTGCTATTTAAAGTCCATCTTACATTGGAGACTCAAAAGAGGAAGAGAGAAAAGGTCTGGAAGGATGAAAAGTCACCTATGGGGTGAAATGGGCACAGGTGGAAGTGGTAAGTACACTTAAAGTCCAAACTTCTTTTCCACTATACGATGCAACCATGTAAATAAAACTATTTATAGGCCGGGCGTGGTGACTCATGCCTATAATCCCAGTGCTTTGGGAGGCCGACGTGAGAGGATTGCCTGAGCTCACGAACTCGAGGCCAGCCTGGGCAATTTGGGGAGACCTCATCTCTACAATACATTAAAAAAAAAATTAGCTGGGTGTGGTGGTGCATGCCTGTACTTCTAGCCTGAGGGTGAAGGATCACCTAAGTCCAGCAGGTCAGTGCTGGGGTGACCGTGAGTGTGCCATGGCAATGGACGGAGTGAGATGCCAATTCAAAAAAACAAAAACAAACAACAACAACAACAACAATAAGAAAACTATTCATAACCCTTATAGCTATTGAAATAATAATAATAAAAAATAAAGTCCATTTTGTCTCTATTAGTATAGCTATTCCAGCTTTCTTAGAGTTGCTGTTTTCTATCTTTTTACTTTTAACCTATTTGTATCTTTTAATCTAAAGTGTATCTCTGTAGACAGTACATAGTTGGGTTTTATTTTTGTAATCCAGTTTGACAATCTCTGCCTATTGATTTGATCCTTTAATCCATTCACGTTGAATGTTATTATGGGTATAATTGGATTTATGTCTGCTTTTTACTTTTGATTTTCTCTTTGCCTGAGCCCTCTATTAAGCTGTCTGCCTTATTTGGTATCACACTAAGCTGCTAGGCTTCACCAATTTCCAGCTGATTGCTCTATTGTTTTGACAATGCCTGGGGCATTGTCAAATTTGTTTCACAGTCTAATCCAATGTAATTCAAGCAGGAGTAATTTTTTTGTCGTTGTTTGAGGTTGGGTCTTACTTTGCCACTCAGGCTGGAATACGGTGGCATGGTCACGGCTTATCATATCCTCAGCTTCTTGAGTTCAGGTGATCCTTCTGCCTCAGTCTCCCAAGCAGCTGGGACTACAGATGTGCACCACCAAACCTGGCTAATTTTTTTTTTTTCTTTTTTCTTTTTTTTTTTTTTGAGTTGGAGTAGCACTATGGCACCCAGACGGGAGTGCAGTGGCCGCTCCCGGCCATCGCAGCCTCGACCTGCTGGACTCGGAAGATCCTTCCGCCTTAGCCTTCCAAGTAGCTGGAACTACGGGCGTGTGCTACCACATCCGGCTATTTTTTTGATTTATTGTAGAAATGAGGTCTCGCCAAGTTGCCCAGGCGGGTCTCAAACCCGCGGGCTCAGGCAATCCACTCACCTCAGCCTCCCAAAGGC
>CAUYQG010040517.1:0-26839 GCA_963574415.1 Tarsius wallacei
GGCGCACGCTACCACGTCTGGCGAATTTTTTGATTTATTGTAGAGATGAGGTCTCGCTTGCTCAGGCGGGTCTCGAACCTGCGGGCTTAGGCAATCCACTCACCTCAGCCTCCCAAGGCGCGGGATTACAGGCTGAGCCACTGAGCCCGGCTCCTTGTGTGTCTTTCAAGGGGCTCCCACCAGTGGCTCCAGACTTCCCAGCTAGAAGTCTGCCTTCTCCTTCATAGTTCACAAAAATAAATATGTGAGGAAAGGACCAGAAAAAAGTTGAAATGATTAAACAATTGCTTTTACTTTCAATCCAAAAGGTGCTGCAAACCATTTTTAAAAAGTAGAAAGGTGCAGTGGTTCATCCCTGTAATCCGAGCACTTTGGGAGGCTGTGTTAGCCCTGAGTGTGCCACTGCACTCCAGCCCGGGCAACAAAATGAGACTCGGACTCAAAATACATTTGAAAATAAAATAAAATAAGTAGAAAAAAGGCCGAAAACAGCAGCAAATATGACAGTATTGGGAAATCTTTTAATTAATGACTCCTCCCTTATAATCGCAATCTTAACACAACCAGCCCTTAGGAATCATTTTGCTTCCATACACACACACACACACACACACACACACACACACACATATACACATACATATATATATATATGAACATATTAACACATATTATATCCACATTTGGCACAGAGAAGCTATGTTTTTGAAATTCATCATTATGGTCTCATGGAAAGGGAAATAATTTTGAGGAAGGGTGGTTCTATTTCAGATTCTACTGCAGGTTCTGTCAAATACAGGATTTAGCAGTGTGCTATCTAGAACCATAAACTTTCCCAAGATGATTTTAGGAAGCACAAATATGAATATTTTGGTTTATGTTATCGAGTGAGTATGTATTAAAATGTATATTTTTACCCGGCAAGGGAGAAACCATGATCAAGAGGGTGTTTTACTCAGGGCAAGGCTTATCCACTGCACTCTGAATGTGCTGACCCCTGCAATTTTCTGCAAATGTGGAAAACTGCATAATTTGTGGTAGTGGGGGACTGTGTTCATGCTTTCTCCTGTAAAAAAAAAAAAGGTTATTTTAAAAATGTATACAGATAGCACATCAAGCATTATTTCAAGTTGATAGGTGCTTTAAAAGTTTTTTTTAATGTTTTAATTGCTTTTATTCAGGGTTTGTACAAATGCATAAAATATCAAAGAAGTTGCTTAATTTGGGTATTTTAGGCATAGCAATTATTTGTTTTTTCAAAAAAAAGTTTGAAGTCAAGCATTTTATGTTTTCCCCATCTTTTCAAAGGTGTATCTGACAAATAAAAATTGTATATATTAACCATGTACAAATGTGATGTTTTGACATATGTATATACTGTGAAATTATTAAATTAAGTTAATTAACATATCCATTACTTCACACACAACATTTTTTGTGGGGAAGAGTGTGAGAACACCTTCTATTTTCTTTTTCTTTTCTTTTCTTTTTTTGTTTTGTTTTGTTTTTAGAGTCAATGTCTCACTCTGCAGCTCAGGCTGGAGTGTAGTGGCATGATAATGGCTCACCGCAGCCTCCATCCCCTGAGTTCAAATGATCCTTCCACCTCAACTTCCTGAGTAGTTGGGACTACAGGCATGCGCCACCATGCATGCTTGGCTTATTTTTTTTTTTTAGAGACAAGATCTCGCTATGTTGCCTAGGCTGTTCTTGAACTCCTGGTCTCAAGAGATTCTCCCGCCTCAGCCTCCCAAGGTGCTGGAATTGCAGGCATGAGCCACCTCATATGGCCTACTTTTTGTAATTTCCAAATACAGTTGTGCCTTGATATATGTGTAGCATTGATTCCAGAACCTTCCACATGTATCCAAATCTGCTTATATTCAAGTCTCACAGTTGACTCCGCTGAACCTATGGATAGGAAAAATCGATCCTGCCTATCCATACATGAGTTTTGCATCCCTGGAAAACTGAGCTTTTGTTCCACACTTGATGGAAAAAAATTGCATATATGTAGACCCTTATAGTTCAAACTGGCATTGTTCAAGGGCAAACTGTATACAGTACATGGTTATTAATTATAGTCACCATGCTGTACAATACATTACCAGAACTTATTCATCCTAACTGTACCTTTTGACAAACATATCTCCTTTGCCCCCCAGAAAAAAAAATTAGTGTCAATTTAAACTCACTTTAATGTATAACATTAAGTAAATAATAAAGGAAGGAGATGGTATGACAACAATCATCAAGATAATCTGAGAATTACTGAAGCCTGGTAATGTGATCTAACCATGCTAATTTTATGAGACCAATAAGAAGGAATGACCTGAAAATTTGGACTAGGTTTAATGAAATCAGGCAGTAGACCTATCAGAAATTCAGTTCAGACCATTGCTTTACTAAACTCTGATGCGGTCATGTGCTCTTTGAGCTATGGCCACCGCCATGTTTTCTAAGCTTTGTCCCTCTCCCACCTTGGAGAGGTGAATTTCCTCTCTCTTTCTTTCTACATTACTTTCTAAATAAACTATATTTTCTAATCTAAAAAAAAAGGAAATTCAGTTCAATTTCTTTTCATTCAACTCAACTGTATGTACTATACTCATCTTCTGTAATGCATTCTCACCATCTTTTCTTCCTTCTTCCCTCCTTCCCTTGTTTTCCCTCTCAGTTCTCTGTTTCCTTCTCCCACTTCCACCACTCTATAGCTCTAGCTACATTAATACCACTGTCTTTCTCACCCTTAACTCTGTATCTTTCTCATCCTTAACTCTGTTTCCCTCATACTGCTGCATCACAGTTTTGTTGTGTAATAACGTTACTTGAAATTGAAGCATGAGAAGACTAAAGCCAATATATCCAAGGGATTAGAAAGAGTTAGAAAAGCAAATCAAGAATTTTAGGTAAGCTTATCAGGAGGTCAGAAATGAGTCAGAAAGACTGGGATCTGTCTTAAGGCTGGAGTTTGAAAGGAGACACAGGCCAGCCTTCAGTTCCTAGGCAGAAGAAAACCAGGCGCTACTTAAAAGTGAATGAGGGGCAGGACTGTGTTCCAGGTGGACAGGAGGCATATAGTTCAGGGAATTCAACATTTAACACATTGCACGGAGAGTTATCCTATGATGATCTAGCCTGTACTTGCACACTTTCAGTGCTAGTTGGTCTTTCATGCTATTTTTAATTAATCTAATTTTAGGCAGTTTTTTAAAAGCCTTATCATTTTTGTTAAGAGCTAGGTTTGATTTAGTAAATACACCTTGTAAATCTTGTGCTTGTTAAATATCTCTCATTCATTCACCATTTTGTGGTGATCCTCTTTTAGATACACATGCTGTTTTTAGTATTCTTATTTAAAAAATGACATCCTAAACTGAAACTGATATTGTCTGATGACCAAGTCAGACCAGAGTGGTGTCATCCTTGCCTGTCTTCAAGTGACTGAGAAAGGGGAAAAAGGAGAAGGAAAGAATGACTTTTTCATCATGCAACTCTCTCTGCTGAAAGCCCTCCAGTGGCTTGCCACTGCTCTTGGTATAAAAAAGTTAACACCTTAGCAAAGCCGACAAGGCCTCCAGGACCTGACTTCTCCCTTCCTCTTCAAAGTCAACTCATATGTGCTTCTGTTTCTCCTGAGGCAAGGGCCTTCTTTCTGTTCTCCCCAATTCTCTCACATGTCAGAGCATTTGCGTAATCCCTTTTTCCTGCTTCTGCTTAGACCATTTTGCTTCACAGCCTCATTTTTGCCTAGTAAATATGGACTGATCATTTAGATGTCAAGTCAGATCCCTTATGTTGTCTTCCTCAATGAGATTTCTCTGATCGCTTTGATATAGTCAACTCTCCTCTTGTTATAAACTTAAGCATGAATTCCCTCTCTTTTCCAGAACAGTTGCAGTTTACATTTGCTTGTTTGAGTATTTGGTTAAAGTCACTGACTGTGACCGTCCTTGTTCATTATCTATCTTCAATGTCTAGTACAGTGAGCAGAACATGATGAAACTCTTAAAATATTGGTCTCACTGGGTTACTGATGCCAGATATGAGGCAGGAATTAGGCTAAGCCCTAAGCTTACACTATGTCTCTAACTTCTTACAACCGTCATATAAGGGAGATAATTTTTCTATTTGCTAAATATGAAAACGGAGGAGGAAAAACAAAGTAAAGCAATTTGCTCAAGATCCCTCATTTGGTAAATGGATAAAGACATGATCTACCCCAGGCATGTGGATTATGATTAGGAATTAAAAAAAAAAAAATCTGTCTATTACTTTTCTTTCATTATGGGCACTCCACGTTCATTTTGAGAATTCACATTTTTCTGTTTCAGAATAGACCATCATTCACAAGGCTCTGCCCTCTTCCCCTTTAAAGAGGATAAAGATGCCCAATCCCCTGATTGGTTGAGAGATGGGTACATTACATGAGGTGGACCAATCAGAATCCACTATGGAATTTTTCTGCAGGAGCAAATGGGCTGCTCTACTTTTTTCCCATGAAGTTGCTGAACTCCAAGCATGTGAAGATTTCTTCACCTATGTGAAGGTGTGTAGTTTTACCAGCCTTGAAAATATGAAACATCTCAGCTCACAGAGTATTCTTTGAATAATCTAAATTTTCTAATATTCAGGAGACACCATCAAACTCATTTGCCAAGTTTAGTTTCTTTTCTTTATTATGGAATAAAAATTCTGAATATTGCCAAGGATAGTAAAAACTTAAATTGTTGTTAGCTGCTTTTTCCCCATTTATACCACACCTAAAAATCATTGCAGGATCAATTTAAAAATCAATGGTAAATAATTACATTTCTGAAAAGAGTTGAGCTAGCTAGCATCATATCAAATAAGAGAAATTTTTATTGTTTAACTCTCTTGTGAAATTCTAGAAATGTTAATATTAACGCAGAATGTTCTATTCAGTGTTATAAATAAATGTTGATCACATATCAAATAAAATTTGGTTGACAGAAAATAAAAAATAATTAGTGTCTCATGGAGACAATTATGGGTGAATAACTATACTCCCTGTCTGTCAACTAATCAGGAAGGTATCGACTATTGTGAGAGCTATCTCACAATGAGAATGTGAGATTACTAAGAAACTCTAAAGGAATAAACTTATTTAAACATAAAATAAATTCAATGGATCCTAGAGACAGAATTTCCTGGAACATTTTAAAACTACTAATTCAACTTTGCATAAATAGCTCTGATTATTCATTGACTCACTTGTTTGACAAATATTTTAATACTTCTATATGATATTAATAATTTTTTACAAAACAAATATTTCTTCTAAAACAAATTATTTTCTAATAAAACACATTATTAATAATTAAGAAATCATTTCCTCTAGAGCATATTATTTTATGATTACATTTAATAATTTTCTCTAAAACATGTCATTCATTCCTATTTACACTGCTCTGCCTCAGAGTCTCCTGAATCTCACCTAAACTATTCACCAGACTATTTTCCCATCTTTGGTGTTTTCTCACTGCAGTCCATTCAACCTTTCTGTGAAAGTTACACACGCAAAATCCAGTCATGCTATTTTACTGCCTGTAAAAGTATTTTTACCCTCGGTCCCTAAAGAATAAAATCCAAGGCGCCTCACAATTTGGCCACAATATTTACAGTTCTCCAGGCTCATCTATTGTACTACCTTCCCCCTTCCAACTAGCCATGTTGGACTTCTCAACATTTTCTCTTTGACACCTTTGTTCCTGTGCTTACATTGTTCCTTTGGTATGGAGTTTCTTTTCTTCCATTTTCTGCCTGAAGTGTCCTTTTCATCCTTCAAAACCTGGTTCGCATATCACTTCCTCTTTGAAGCAGAGTGGTTGTTCATTCCTTACAATCTTAATTAGGTTTACTGTTAATGGGAAAATTAATTTGTAACACATGAGCCTCCTTTCAGTGAAAGAAAGAAGGGTGTTGTTCAAAATGTACTGAGTGAAAGAATAAAATGAGCTGTGAAATTTGATGGGAACATTGTAGAGAGAGACTATGCACACAGGACTTGATAAAAGTTAACTAGGTTTTATATTTTTTGCTATTAAAAGTTTAATTAGCAAATATTTCTTACACAAAACTTAGAAACTTTAAAGAAAAGTTCAGAAAGTTTAGAAACTATGAGTTATTTTATGAACCCGTGCTTACATGCTTAGTGTACAGATGATGAAACTGAGGCTACAGATGGGCTCATTTATTGTGGAACGAGGGTAGAACACACATCTCCAGACTTGACTTGTGCAACACTTTCTGGTTAGTCCGGAATCAGTACTTCCAAGGAATCAAGATCAAAGAGTAAATACTCTAACTTTGTTTATAGTAAAGAGTGATTTGTTATTAGTGAGGCAAAGATTTTAAGATTATTCCGAGAAGAACTTCTAGAGAAAAGAAAAGTAGAATTGATTTTCTAAATGATGTGTATATTCTAGGTATATACTTTTCTGTATTCTCTGTTCCCAAAATACAGAAGACAGTTGAATACATATATTTTAGATGCTCAAATACCATGTAATGCCACAACTTTTACATATTTTACCATGAGTCCCTCTTTTCCATAACCACTTAAGATATATCATGTAATTTTACATTTTTGCATAATTTTAAGTTATGACTTTAATATATGTCTCATAACTTTTATGTGTACTAGATAAATTAATTTAGGCTGGTATTTTTGGCAAATATGTTATCTTTTACTGTTATTTGGTTTTAAAAAGAGCTGTGGCTCCAACTGTGGCAATGTACTTTTTTATATTCTACTTTTGAAATGTGTTTCCTCCAATGAATCATTCAAATGAGAAGTTTCTAGAGCATGACTTATTTCTTAATTGACAAGTTTGTTTTGTAAAACTCTTGACATTGCAAGGTTAATAAAGAGCATAGAGATGTAGACAAATGGGATATCTTAGAAAGATGTCATGCAAATCCCATCCATGGTCATCTCTTCCCATAAAAATTATAAACAAGGAATGCCATTGGGACTCTCTTCTTTCTGTCCTTTTTGGGGGGGATAAAGAATAGATCTGAAGCCAAGGCAGCTAGGGAACAGATCACTTTTACTTTTGTGGGTTCCACAGTCTGAAATAGGCACTGTAGATAATTTTTTTTTTGTAGATGTGCAACTTGCTTAGACAAGTTGCAGATTTTTCATGTTTCCCTTTAACGTCATCAGACCACATATCAAGTTTGGATAAAAGACATTTGTTAACAATGTACCTCATTGTCTGAGTTTTCTCTCAGCTAGAAACTGACTGTTTGCAATGACCGCATCTTTAGAGGTTATGAGGAATCTTGACCAGTTTCAAACTATTCTTCAGAGGCCTTAAGGAAAGAGCTGGCTTTTGGAATTTAGAGATACAAACCCATATGTTGTCGTCCTTGGCAACATATTCCTTCCACCCTCACCCACCTTTCTTTTCTTTATTATGGTTCCTTCCAAAACTGTCACTCCATGCTATAGAAGCTCCTATGGCAAATCCCAGATACCAGATTTCTTTTTTTCTTTTTTTTTAGAGATAAAGTCTTGCTCTGTTTCCCATGCTGGAGTGTAGTGCTGTGATCATAGCTCACTGTAACCTTAAATTCCTGGGCTCAGATGTTCCTCCTGTCTTAACCTCCCCAGTAACTGGGACTACAGGCACATACCACCATGCCTGGCTAATTTTTTTTAAAATTTTTGTAGAGACAGGATCGCATTATGTCTCTTTTGTAGAGACAGCATCTCATTATCTATTAGGCTGGTCTTGAACTCCCAGCCTCAAGTGATCTTTTCACTTCGGCCCCCTAAAATGCTGGGATCACAGGTATGAGCTCCTATGCCTGGCTCCCAGCTTTCTTATTTTGAAAATCATACCCCAAGTGAGATAGTAGATGAAAATAAGATAATCGTTGTCATAATCATTGATTTTTAAAATTTTTATCATTTATAAATAATGCATGCTTAAATTAGATTGACTATTTCTTTTTTTATACATATTTTTTGTTTTAAAATTGTGAGGTACAGTTCAGGGTTAGGTATACAAATATGCATTGTGCAGGTACCCTTGCTGATGAGGTGTGCCTTCCCCCCACCCCCATCCCCAGACAGATATTGACTACCATTAATCCCACCTCCCTTCCCCTCCCTGCCCCCCCATAGTTTCCCGCCACTGTCATAGATTGACTATTTCTATAATTACTTTCATTTGCCTTGAAATATGCAGTGTGGTATTGTGTGTGCTATTTGAGTGAGGCTACATCCAGAAGCTGTAAGTATTCTATTAAAAAATTTAAGTCCACAGTAGACAGCAAGCTTTCTAACTAGAAGTTCCATATTCTCTCTAATAGGGCGTGAATGCAAGTACTGCTACCAGTTATATCTTGTTTATATATGGATGTTGGAAATATGTTAAGAAAAATAATGTTAGATATTATTCATAAATAGCATACTATAAGGAAAAACAGTGAAAATAGTGACCTATTGATCAGCATCATTGACATAAAAAGAGAGCTCTCACAGGTAAAAATTAAAGCTTTTCAAAATATGTGGATTGGCTAAAATTATGTTAGAGATATAAACATGAGCAGGGTATAAGAATTCAATGCCAGGCACAGTGGCTTATGCCTGTAATCCTAGCATTTTGGGAGGATGAGGTGAAGGGGGTTGCCTGAGCCGAAGAGCTTGAGAGCAGCCTAGGCAATATAGTGAGACCTAGTATCTACAAAAAAAGAAAGAAGAAGGAAGAAAGGGAGGAAATAAAGGAGGGAGGGAGGGAGGAAGGAAGAAAGATGGATTAGCTGAGTGTGGTGGCACATGCCTGTAGTCCTAGCTATTTGGGAGGTTAAGGCAGAAGAATCACCTGAGCCCAGGAGTTTGAGGCTGTCGTGAGCCATGATGCCATGATCATGCCACTGCCCTCTAGTCTGAGTGACAGAGTGAAACGTTGACTCAAAAAAAAAAAAAAAAATTTCAAGAAGGCCTGAAGCTTGCCCATTAGAAATGATGTCAAGAATTTGTGCCCTAAACAAACTGGTTCCAGCCATTGGCTGAGATTTCTAGTGATATGTTTGACTTAATATTCCATTCAAGATGTCAAAGGAAACAAGTACTTAACTATACCAAGAGCCAGGACTTAATTAAACTTTAAAGGATATTTTGTATGACCTGATTTGTGTTTGCTTGTCAAAATAGTAATGTCTACATTTGCGGCAGAATTTGATCTATGATTTGCTTTCAGTATGATCTGGTGAAACCAGTTGTGGTAGCTCAGCTACTCAGTAGTCCCAGCTACTCAGGAGGCTGAGGCTGAAGGATCCCTTGAGCCCAAGGAGTTCAAGACTGCAGTGAGCCATGACTGTGACACTGTAGTCCAGCCTGGGTGACTCTGAAAAGATAAATAGGTAAAATATGATCTGGTGGCCATACAAGTCTATCATAAATAACTTAAGAGTTGTGGATACTGAATGGGCTTAAGGTCAGTTCATAATTTTTTATGGAACATTTACAAGCACTAAGTACTTTCCATATATTATTTAATCTTTACAATATTCTCTGCAATAGTCTTCACAACTCCTAACACTACTGTTATTGTTTGTTTTTGTTTTTGGTAAGTCATCTGTGCACAAAATGATGCTTATCATCGCCATTATTTAGAGAGAGAAAAATTAGATGATCAAATTCATCTGTGAGGTGGATTTTACAAATGAGGAAACTAAACCACAGGTTAATTCAGTGACTGCTCAAGGTCACAGAGCTAGAAAGCAGCCGATTTGGAATTCCACCCATGTTTCTAACCATGATGCTTTACTGCATCCCTTTATAATTCTTTGTTGTGAAGTAAAAATATATGTGGGCTAAGAAGTGAGTAACATACATCTGATAATACAGTATAGTGTTTACATTGCAGGGTTCCCTTTTGTTGTTAAAAGGTTAAAAAGTAACTTGTCTAGTCCTAGGGCATGCTGGGTAGCTACAGGATAATTAGACACCTTTCCAAGCAGTATTCTCAGCGTGGAAAATGTCCTTAAGGACTTTGAATCCGATGCCTGATTTCATGACAATGAAGAGCTCTGAAAGCCTAACAAGGTTCTTTTATGTAGAGCAAAGGAAATAGTTAAGCTAGCACTGGCATTTTTCGTGCAAACACTGGAAACTGGAGATTATCTGTACTGATTTTCTCCTTAATCCCTCTTATTGGGTTTCTGGTTACTGACCTGAGTATAGCTTGTACAATATCATCTCTGTAACCTTTGTGTTTGTCGGTTTATCTTGATCAACTATCAGTGCGAAGTGAGAAGCCGCCTTTCATCTGGTTTCCAATGGTGCTAACTAGAAAAAGAGAAACTAAAAAGTTTGCATTGAGCAGAAATAAGGTAGTCAAGGTATTAAAGGACTGACAGTGAACCTATAGAAGGTATTTGAAGAAGGAAGGATTCCTGGGGAAAGGCTCACTAAAGAATAGCCTACACCGTAGGACATTGTGAACAAAGAGGATTGGCTAAAATCTTGATTATTTGCAATGGTACAAAGTTTTTCTATTTGAACTTCAATAAAAAGTTTTTGTCAATTTATCCTGATGCTGAAACTGCCCTCTCAAATCTAATGCATCAAAGATCTGGCATTGTTAACGACAAAATCCTTGAACTCAGCAATATAAGCAGAGCTGGCAAAAAAAAAAAAAAAAGGTGTAATGCTATATAAACCTTCCTCTCCAGAAAAAAATAAAACAAGTTTGACTTTTGAAGACCGGTTAAATCAGACGGCAGACTAGAGAAAGAACTTCCTAGCCAAGGAGGGGGAGGAGAAAGTTGTAAAACACAGAAAGATTTATTTCACAATGGTTTATTAAATAAAAGGAGGAGGTGCAATTTGCTTATCTAACGTAGATCCTTTTACATTTTGCCACAGTGGAAAGAGCATCAGCGTTGCAGTCAACAGACCTGGGTTTAAATCCTGCCCCTGACACTTCTGCCTGGAAAACTTACAGGAACTTCTTTGATCTCTCTGAACCTCAGTTTTCACATAGGTTGAATGGAACTCCCAGTATTTACCTCAAGCAGTGTTGGAGCCTGGATCTGTCACTGACCTTCTGTTTGAACGACTCAACCCTAAGCCTCAGAAGCTTCATCTGTAAGATGGGACTAATAGTGCTTCTTGGCTGATGTCCAGAACATTTTCCTGAATATGGGAATAAACGTACAGGACTGATGCTCTTGGTTTTGGTCTCTCACTTGAGGATAATAATGATGACCTAGTTATGGCATTTTATTTATTTATATATTTAATTTACTATTTTGAGCCAGGTTCTCACTCTGTCGCCCAGGCTGGAGTGCAGTGGCATGGTCACAAAGATCATTTCTTACGGTAGCCTTGACCTCCTGGGCTCTGGCGATCTTTCCACCTCAGCCTACAGAGTAGCTGGGATTACAGGCATGTGCCACCAAGTCTGGCTAATTTTTAAAAAAATATTTTTGTAGAGACAAGGTTTCACTATGTTGCTCAGGCTGGTCTTGAACTACTAGGCTCAAACAATCCACTCACCTCAGCCTCCCAAAGTGCCAGGATTACAGGTGTGTGCCACCTGGCCTAAAGTCCCCAATTTTTAATCAGGCAGTACATAGTGCATAGGAGGCATGCACTAAATATTAGAACTACATTATTAAATTCACATAAGTCTCCCAGTGGCACTCACTTATTCAATACTTGCTTTTATTTTATTTTATTTTATTGAGTTGGAGTCTCACTCTGTCGCCCAGGCTGAAATGCAGTGGCACGCCACAGCCAACCCAGTGTCAACCTGCTGGGCTCTGATGATCCTTCCACCTCAGCTTCCAAATAGCCAGAATTACAAGTGGGCGCTCTCACACCTGGCTAATATTTTTTATTTATTGTAAAGATGAGGTCTCG
The DNA here is from genome assembly GCA_963574415.1 of Tarsius wallacei. NCBI lineage: Eukaryota > Metazoa > Chordata > Mammalia > Primates > Tarsiidae > Tarsius > Tarsius wallacei. The sequence continues at coordinate 11,903 of CAUYQG010040517.1, forward strand.
TCAGGTTGCCCGGGCTGATCTGGAAACCGCCGGCTCAGGCAATCCACCCGCCTCGGCCTCCCAAAGTGCTTTTACAGAGAAAAATATACTTTTGCAGAGAAAAAAATACTTGCTTTTACAGAGAAAAATATAAGCCTCAGCAGACAACATATAGCAATCATGTCCCATATTTGAATTGTGGCGAGGGACACACAGATATCATAATTCCCATTTTCCAAGAACAGAGGCTGAGGTTCAGAGAAATTGAGCGATGTTTACTAGAGATGATGTGATTCTAAGCAGGGAAGTCAGGGCTGAAGTCTGAATTCCTGAATTCTGTCCTACGGATCCCCAGTGGAACCACATTCTTGCTGTCCTACGGGTCTAGCGTCACTTTCTAGAAATCCTTTGTTAGAGTAAGCTGTAAGAACAAGAAATAAGCAGTCCAAATAAGCTTTCCTCTTACGAGTTTATGATGTGCTGATATCCTGGGCTTATTGTTTCAGTTTTTTAAATGTAAAAAAAAGATAAATTCTCTGTAACATTTAGAGAGGAACAGAGAGAACACACTTGTGCTAAACGGAGTGGACTCGTGCCACTATCAGTCTGGAGCTTTGAACTGGATTCAGACCCTTGAAAGTGAAAAATGTGCAAAACGTTTTGCTATTCACCAGAAAAAAAGGCTAAAATTTTTAAAATCATAAACCAAATTCATTAGCTCTAAATAGCTACAGAAAAACTTAATATGTTGATCAATAAAGCAAGTTGGAATATCAACAAAATTATTAAATTTTATTTAAAACATGTCTATTTATAATAGAGTAATTAGCTACTGACTATATATTGCTAAAAAACATCAGGATTATAGAATTAAGCCTACACTGACTTTATTCCTTATTATAGTTTATTTTACCTATCCAATTAAGCACTTTAATATCTAATTAATTTTTTCTTTGCAATATTAAAATACTTTCAGAAAAAACCAGAAATTTAAAGCATTGTGTAAATGTGATACACTGCTTATCTGTTTTAGTTCAGTCCAACTGAATTCAACCCACGCTACTCATTAAAAGCCCATTCCACCAGGCATGATGCCTTTCCCAGATAACTATAGTCTCTGCCTTTGATAAATCCAGCATCTGAGCTTTATGGTAATAAAAGTATATCGTTGTTAGCTTTCATTGACCTCTTGCTACACATCAGCCACTCTGCCAAGAGTTTTGTTTCTGTTTTTGAGTGGGAGTCTCACTCTGTCACACAGGCTGGAATGCAGAGGCCGCTCACGGCCACCGCAGCCTAGACTTGCTGGGCTCAGGTGATCCTTCCACCTCAGTCTTTCAAGTAGCTGGAACTACATGTGCGCCACCATGCCCAGCTAATTTTTTGAGTTATTGTAGAGATGAGGTCCCGCCAAGTTGCCCAGGTTGGTCTCGAACCCCTGGGCTCAGGCAATCCTCTCACTTCTGCCTCCCGAAGTGCTGAGATGATAGGCATGAGCCACCATGTCTGGCTAAGAATTTTGGACATGTTTTCTTATTTTATCCCCTTGTCCAAATTGTTGGAGATAGTATCTTATTAGCTCAGTTTATAGATGAGGGAAAATGACTTCAAGTAAGGAATGCATCCTGAGACACACAGCTCATAGATGGTTTAATTTACTCTTATGTGATATGCCAACACAAATATGCAGACACCAATCAGCATACATGCATAACAGTGCAAACACAAATGCTTTCAGCTTTAAATATATATATAAATATTCTTTTCCTTCTTTCATAGAAAGAAATGTGTTTATTGTTATTGTTGTTTCTTCCGGCAGCTATGCTTAAATATTGATTATGTGGTAGTAGTGTCACCATTGCGCAGAAAGGGCAATGCATTCTTATTCACAGAGGGGTACAAAAGTCCATCATGGTTGGTAACTCAAATCTCAAATGCTCTGACCCTGATGCTGTACATTTTGATCTTTTTAAAAAAAAGATTAATTATAACCAAAATAATATTTGAACTTTAGGTTGCTTTTATAATAAAACTTCTTTTCTTAACTCATACCTGTGCTTCTTCTAAGAAACTGAGGTAATATGAGAGGCTTTGCATATACTGAAAACTGTATTTTATAAAAAAGATCACAGGCACTCAAGACCAGAGGACCTTAGACATGAGCACATGAGGGGTACAAATGCAGGAAAGAAATTTGGGAATATGTAAGACTCTAAAAAGAATAAACTTTCCCCTATTTATTTAATGTTTTGGGATTGAAAATTCTTGATAGAATATTTAGAAAAATACTACAGAGATATAATTTCATTCATGCATTTAGATAGTAGTTTGAGTGACTGTATTAATTTAATTTCCTAGGGCTGCTGTAACAAAGTATCACAGACTGGGTCGCTTAAGCAACAGAAATTTATTTTCTCAGAACTCTGGAAGATGGAAGTCCAAGATCAAACTGCTGGCAGTGTGGGTTTCTTCTGAGTCTCCTCTCCTTGCTTTGCAGATGACTACCCTCTCACTGCATCTTCATATTGTATATGTTTGCACTTGGTGTCTCTCTGTGTTTCCAAGTTTCCTCTTCTTAAAAGGACACCAGTTAGATTGGATTAGAGTCCACAGAATGATCTCACTTTACTTTAACCACCTCTTTAAAAGGCCCTGTCTCCAAAAACAGCCACATTCTGCGGTATTGGGGGTTAGCATTTCAACAAAGCATTTGGTTGGGGATAGGGGAGTACACAATTCAGTCTATAGAAGTGACTTTAACTGCAAAGAACTTAGAGACCCTCTAAATCTAGAATTCCATGCATCTTCAAAATGTTCACTCTATCTAAAGTGACCACAATCTAATTTGCTAATATATTGCTTTTTTATTTATTAAAAATGACATTACTGAGTTAACTCTAGTAGGACAATATATACACATGTACACATATGAACCCTTATGTATATATTTGAGTACATATAAATGCATACATATACTATACATATATATTTGGGTAATGGAGAGACTGTGAGACAGTTATGGTACTATCTACCTTTTATTCACCTACACATTTACAGTCAAAAGTATAGACTCATTTATTGACCAATTAAATGTGACCAAATGAATAACCAACATTGTAAGTTTTCACCATGCTATAAGCTTTCTTTTTAAAAATGCACTTGACTAAATTTTTCTTTCAGGTTAACCTACAATTTTATTTCTATATTCAACCTTGTTTTGGGAAACTTTTAAATAGACTAAAGTAAATTTTCTTCAGTGATACTATGAATTTAAAGTCTTCTTAAGTATATTCAAGAAGAGCTCCATTGTTGTGGATTTATTTTCCAAAAATGGTCATAACAATATTTCCAGTCCCACAGAAACTTGTAACTTCCCAGTTAAGAGGTAGAGTTTATGTCCCCCCAACCCATACTTTTTAAAGAGTTGACGGGCCTTTGTGAATGTTTGAACAAATGAAATTCAGCAGAAGTGAGCCTATATTCTCTCTCTCTCTCTCTCTCTTTCAGTCTCTCTCTTACATTCTGGAACTCTCTCTCGCAACCATGAAATAAGTATGTCCACTGTGGTGCCACCATGCTGGAGAGACACATGGAGAGATTATGAAGATTTGGAAAGAAATGCTAAATGAACCCCACCAATTTGGGCCTTCCTAGGCAAAGGACCAGATAAATGAGTAACGAAGACTTTAAGGTGACTCCAGCCTTAGTCAATATCTAACAGTAACCACATGAGAAGACTCAACAGAACCACTCAGTGGAGCTGCTTTTGAACTTCTGAGACATAGAAACAGAAAGGATAAATAATGAGTGTTGTTTACCTTAAATGTTTGGTAGAACTGTCAGTGAAACCATCTGTGTTTAAAATATTCTTTCTCAGGAAATTTTTAACTCTAAATTCGATTTCTTAATACATGTAGAAAAATTCAGGTTATTTATACCTTTTTGAATAAACTTTGGAAATTTCTGTTTTTCAAGCAATCTAAATTGTAGGTTTTACAGGAAGATGTTTCTTCCCAATATCTCCTTACTATTCTCTAGATATCTATAGAATCTGTAGTGATGTTACCACTCTCATTTCTGATGCTAATAATTTGTGTCTTTTCCTTTTTTCTTGATAACTCTGACTAGTGGTTCATAAATGTTATTGATCTTTTCAAAGAACCCAGCTTTTGGTATTATTGATTCTCTCCATTATTTTCTGTTTCCATTTCCATTGATTTCTGTGATTGTCTTTATTATTTCTTTCTCTTTGCTTTCTTTGAGTTTAATTAGATTTTTTGCTATTGCTGTTTGTTAAGATAGAAACTTAGATAATTAATCTGAGATATTTCTTCTTTTCTAATATGAACATTCAATGCTACAAATTATCTTTTAAGCATTTTTAAAACTACATTGCATATATTTTGATATGGTGTGTTTTTATATTTATTTACTTCAAAATATTTTCTAACTTCCTTTTCAACACAGTTGATATTAGAAGTGTGCGTTTTGACTAGCAATATATGGGATTTCCTGTTGTTTTGCATTGGTGTTAGCAATGCCAAGTGCTAAAACTTGATATTTTATTTTTCTTTTAGCCATTCTGATAGTTGTGCAATGATATCACAATTTGACTTTAGTTGAATTTCTTAAAGGACTAACGTGGTGGTCAATTTTACGTATCAACTTGGCTAAGCTATAGTACTCAGTTACTTGCTCAAACAATAATCCTATCTTATGACCCAGCCATCTCACTTTTATATATTTATTTTAGGAAAATAAAAACTCCCCTTTCCCAGTCACTCTTTATGTCTTTATCCTCCTACTTTTTTTTCAAAATCTTGTTATTATTAATTTAGCTATATTCGTTATTTACTTATTTACTTTTCCTGACATCATATATTGTCCAGGAGTTTTTGCTAGTCTGTGGGCATGCCTCTAGCAGCCAGAAGAGTGCATAGCACATAGTGGATAGCACGTACATATGTTGCTTTATGAATGAAATAATAACAGTGGACACTGTTTGGGAAGAGATAAGGATAAAGAATGAGATGCTGGAATGGAGACTAGGACCTTGAGAGTATGGGGACCAACTCCATGGAGCTATACCTGGGGAAATGGAAGGAAAAAGAGCCTGAAGGAGAAATATTTTTTTCATAGTTTCAGGCAAAAAGTAATAAAGATCTGAACTTGTGGAATTGATACAGTGAGGATGACTGTTAAAAAGAATAGGAAGTTAGTTTTTAGCTGTTTATTTAAGTCAGATTTAGTACTTTTAACTCTGGAAAGTTGAAAATAATGATCAAATTTTATTTAGTTTTTCACCTATAGCTACATTTTGTTAGTTTCCCCCTTCTTCCCTCACCTTCTAATAAATGACACAGAATCCTTGCAAAATTCTTTTCTAAGAATTCTCTGGAAACCCCAGGATATGTCACATGTACTTATATACTGACTTTATTCATTGGTTCATGTGGGCATTTACCATTTCTTCTGTCTTTGTGTCCAGCTACTGTGGTGCCTGCTGGGCATTGCCAGCTTTCTGGGTACTACTTCTGCTTTTGTCAGATTCTGCCACTTTAACACTAGTCAGAAATCAGGACTTGTTCCTCCCATGATTCCACTCATATCAGCTTGGTACCTTGGTCTCTTTCTGGACACCCCACTCTTCTATTAAGCTCAGCTTGTGCTACTCAGGATGTTGTGCTCTGGGTGCTGAAGCTGAGTGGTGTTCTCTTGCAAAGTAGAGAACCACATCCTCTTTTGGGTATCTTTCTAGAGGTGGTATGAGGGAGAGGGAGTGGGAGAAGGAGAAGGAGAGGGAGGGAGAGATCTATCTTAATACCGAAGACTGCAAGCTGTAAAACATACATTTATTTATTTTTCAGTTGTAGAAGATGAAAAGAAGTTAGGCTGACTAAGAAGTTAGCCTAACTAAGAAGTTAGGCTGCGCGCGGTAGATCATGCCTGTAATCCCAGTACTTTGGGAGGCCGAGGCAAGAGGATTGCCTGAGCCCAGGGGTTTAAGACCAGCCTGGGCAACTTAATAAGATCTCATCTCTACAATAAAAAAACAAAAAATACTAGCCATGTGTAGTGGCGTGCGCCTATAGCTCCAGCTACTTAGAGGGCTGAGGCAGAAGAATTGCCTGAGCACAGCAGGTAGAGGCTGCGGTAGCCAGCCTGGCAACATGTTTTCTTTACTAGAGATCCCTAAAGAACAGTTATTTATTAGAAATAGAACAGAGTAACTGAAGAACTAGTGTATGAGCAATCCACCTGTAGAATTAAAGTCTACTTAGACTCTAAAACCAGATCATGTTTTGGACAAGAAGGATATTTACCACACTGCAGAGGAAGCGCTTGACAGAATTTACTTCCATGATAAGACATGGACTGCAGCAGGAAGGGGTAAGCTGAAAGGGGCAGGACTAAGAATCTGCCAGATAGAGGTCGTGTGGACAATGATATATCCGTGGAAATTAGATAAAGCACCAGCATGCAAGTCCTCCAAGTTAAGCCAGCAGTGATTTGCTGGTATATGTTTAATAAAGGACTCTCTTGAACAGGAGGGCTGGAGGAGGGATGGGTAGGTGAATGTGCGGATTGAATGCCTTGGTTTGTACCATGTACCAGTTTCCCTACTGTGATCAGTTTCAAGTCACCAAAGTGAAATCACCAGGTTTGCACTTTTTTGAAGTTTTAACAATCCATGCTTATGAGTCAATGTGAGCCAGCACTACCATGCCACTGTAAAGCCTCAGAGATTGATCATTCAGGCATGGGTATTGGACCAGGAATCAGAGACTTGGGCAAAGACACTGGATAAAAAGTTGCCTCAATTCAGGCAAAGCGTCTGGGTGGTAGGTACCAGTGTCCTCATAGCAAGAAAAAGAAAGCAATGGCACTGAAAATCATCTGAGCCATGGCCTCTCTGTTCTTTTTGTTCAATACTATTCTCTGTGGATGTAGCTCACAGGCAGGCGGAGGCCAGTTGGTGTATCCCCCAGATTGGAAAACAAGGGGCCTAAAGAACATCACATAGTAGCCCTTTTCTTCTTTGTCTGGAGCAATATGCTGAGTTTGTGGGTCATTAGCAGGGGCTGGTCTCCTTTGATCAGAAGCTTCATTCTGAAACCTACAGCTGGACAGGCACAGAGTAGGCAAAGGTAGTCACCAAAGGAGAGTGTTGCTTTTTTTTCTCTTTTTGAGTTGGAGTCTCACTCTGTCACCCAGGTTGGAGGGCAGTGGCATGCTTCTGGCCATCGCGGCCTCAACCTGCTGGGCTCAGGTGATCCTTCCGCCTCAGTCTTCCAAGTAGCTGGAACTACAGACATATGCCACCACACCCAGCTAACTTTTTTTTTTTTTTTGATTTATTGTAGAGATGAGGTCTCACCAAGTTGCCCAGGCTGGTCTCAAACCTGCAGGCTCAGGCAATCCTCTCACCTCGGTCTCCCAAAGTGCTGGGATTATAGGCATGAGCCACCACACCCTGTCTACGAGAGTGCTTGTTACAGCATGCTGGTAAGTTGTCTGCTTCTAAACAGCTTCAAGAATGAGATAATTGTATAAAAAAAAGTCTTCCAGTCTCTCCCCACAACCCTATAAATATTCTGACTTGCTTGGAGCAATCTATCATGTCAAATGATGTCATTCACACACATAATATTATAAGAATATTCTTTAGCTTACTGTCTAGGATGGAAGATTTCCATGTTTAGATCTGTGAATTTATCATTAACCCTTGTTTTATATCATTTTATTTCCAGAAGAAATTAAGGCCCTAAATAATAGTAAAAAGTGCTTTCTAATGACACAATAGCTGTAATTTTCATCACTTACAAGATCTTTTCAAAATAAATGTCTTTAGGACCCCAATTTCTAAATAAGTCTGGACCTTGGATACAGCTTTAGTAATGACACTTGCATTAATAATTTCTGACAATTGGTTATTAGGTAAGAGCAGCCCAGGGAAGCCCTTCAAAGTAAAATAACTAAATATGATATTTAAAAGATCCAAATTTTGTTAGAGAATGAAGCAAAACTTTTCTTTATTAGAATATCCCTTTTTAAAAAATGATTTGTTTGTTGTAACTGAATATCATTACATATAATTCTTGAAGTAGTGTTTTCTAAAGATGCACGTAAGCCTGACACCATAAAAATTGTTGACAGATTGAAAAAAAACAGTATATTAATTATGTAAAAACATTGAAATCCATGGAATTGGAATTAGTTTGTCAGTAGGTTCTGTGTCCGCTATGTAGAAAAAAAGAGATAGCTAAAAATTAAAAATAATAATTTAAAAGGCACCTTTCCCAAGCCTGCTATCCATTTTGTTTCTCAAACAAAATGAAAGAAGAATCGGGATACTCCTATTTTTCCATAGTGCCCAACCTTCCTCAGCATGACTGGAGAGTTGAGACCCAAGCATGTCCTTGCTAACACACCTGAGCCTCTTCTCCAAGGTTCCTCACAAGGCCTGAGGGCAGGGGTGTCCCACCTCTTGGATTCGCTGGGTAACATTGAGTGACCTTTTGGCCTCCCTGGCTGTATCAAGTAAGGAGGAATTGTCTTAGGCCACACATGAATTATAAAATATAGTTAGTGTATATACATAATAAGGCTTATTTTTTTATATATTTCTTATAAAGTTTAGAAAAAATGAGATCATAAAACTAGTGGGAAATTTGACCTTGTTTTTGTAAAACGAATCTATCAATGCCTGGTTCCATGGAAGTGGTTGCAATTCTTAGTGAGTTCCCAAGGTACTTGCCAGAAACGTTTGTTTGAATTTTGCTCTTCATGTGTTTCATAATTGAAAACAGATGCTCACAAATGTATGTATGCCAAAAAATGATGTCATGAATAAGGTGTGATTGTGAACTTTAAAAATGGAAACACGCATGCGGTCATGAAGAAAATAAATGCTAAAAAACACATGATGTTAAAAGATTTTGTGGGGTCGCATTACCAACTGTCTTGGGCTGCATGTGGCCTGCAGGTTGGACGTGACTACCCTAGGGCTTCAAGGTTTCTCTTTCTTTTTTTTTATTTTAAAGTTGTGGGATGCAATTTAGGATTAGGTACATAAGTGGTCTTTGTACAAGTGAAGTTTGGGCCTCCCATTGGTCCTCACTTCTTCTGGTTTGGGATCAGGTACCCTTAATAGTGTTATACACCCCCACCCAATACAGTGACCTGCTACTGCCAATCCTTTTCATGTAGTATTATGATCAATGTTCAGGGTTCACTTATGAGTGAGAACATGTGGTACTCAGCTCTTTCTTTCTGTGATAGATCACTGGAGTATGATGGACTCTAAATCCATCCAAGTTGCTGTGAAGTCCATAATTTTGTGTAATCTTCCATTGTGTATGCATACGATAATTTTCTTTATCCAGTCCACTTTTGATGGACAGCACGATTGATTCCATAACATTGTGAGGCTCTCCCAAGAGCTGTATAACCCTGTAACTGTATCTCCGGTTGACAGCATTTTTGCCCATTCTGTCTTCTTATGACTCCGCAGCACGTGGTGGCAAGATGCAGGCTGCTTGAGGTTGTGGACCATGACATACCAATTATTCCTCCTATTTTTCCCTAAGGGATGGGGGAAGTCGGCTCGATATCCTGTTTTCCCTGGATTTTGTAGGAAGCTGTCCTGGAGTACAAACTACAGTGATGGCATCTTAAGCTCTTCTCTGACTGCTCATAGAACAGGTTCACCCTTAACCCTGCCCCAATACTATCCCCTCTTCTGCTTGATTTTCCTGCCTATCGCTTTATTACTGCTTGGAATACAATATAGTCTACTTAAATACTTGGCTGTTAGTTTTTATCATTAGAATGCAAACAGTAGGAGGTCAGGATTTTTGTCTGTCTTGCTCACTGCTCTACCCCTAACTCTTAGAAACATGCCTGGCATTCGATGGGTGTTTAATAGTTATTGAATACATAAAAGAATGAATGAACAAATTTCATATGGGCTTCAGAGTTGACAATAGGGTTCAAAAATGTGACTTTGCAGTGGAAGAGTTCTTAGTTTAATAGGTTTACTAGGGTGCGTGGGGTTTAGAAATGAGGTATATTATTATGATATGTTGTTGTGGGCACTTGCTTGCTTGTTTGCTGAGGCAGTGTTAGAATAAACATCCTTATAGAGGTAGGTGCATACTGGCAAGCCAGAGGAAGACCGGGCTGCCTTTGAGGAGGTTGTAGAGGTGTGTTGCCAGGCATGGACTTACAGAGGGAAAAGGCTTTGCTGTAATTCTGAAGGAGCTGTCTGCAGAGGAGAGCATTCTGGTTGAGGGAAATTAGCAGTCAAAAGGATAGATGAGTAGGATCCTGGCACTTGAGGGAATTGCTTATTTGTGACAAAAAATAAGGCTGGAAAGGTAGGTTGAGGCAAGATTACAAAGCATCTTAGTGATATAAAATGTTTATCCTGTAGGTTGTGAAAAATCACTTAAGGGTACTCAGTGGGGAGAGGGAGTGATGTCATATGTTATATGTTTCAGAAACATGAACATTTTCAGTGCAAGATGTTTGGGATTGGAAGAGAAAAGAGATTTCACATAGTGATGCCCGCCAGGGAGCTCTTCCTTTGGTTCAAGTGGAGATGATGAGGACTATGGTAAGAGCAATGGGAACAGAGGAGGTGATAGAGTAAATATGTATTTTGGAGGCAGACTCCGTATGATTTGCTGATTGTCTGATGGGAAGAGTATGGTAAAAGGAGGAGTGAGGATGATGATGAGAGTTCTAATGCCGTAAACCGATACACTGTTTAAACCTTAACTAATATGAGTGAATATCAGACAGAGGGAGCAGGCTTGGTGGGAAGGTGAGAAGGAAGACTCCAGCTTCCTGTTAGACATGCCATGTTTGAATTGCTGGTGGCTACTCCGAAGGTGGGCCTTGAACTCAATGTAAAATGTGGCTATAGATGCAGATTTGGATGTCACTGCTGAGGCCATGGGCTTTTATCAGTTCTATCTGATAGAGGAGACAAATTTGGCATGAAAGCATCCTGGGATTATTGGATAGAACCTTGAGGTATATCAGTTTCTTTTCTTTTCTTTTTCTTTTTCTTTCTTCATTTTTTTTTTTTTGGCAGGGTCCCTCACTCTGTCATGCAAGATGGAGTACAGTGGTGCAATCCTGACTTACTACTGTCTTGACCTCCTGGGATCAAGCAATCCTCTCAACTCAGCCTCCCAAGTAGCTGGGACTATAGGTGCATACCACCACGCCTGGCTAATTTTTGTATTTTTGGCAGAGATGAGGTCTTGCTATGTTGCCCAGGCTAGTCTTGAGCTACTGGACTGAAGCGATTATCTGCCTTAGCCTCCCAAAGTGTTGGGATTATAAGTGTGAGCCACCACACCTGGCCTATATCAATATTAAAGAGAACCCAATAAAGACAGAGAATGCTCGCTTTCATCAGAACTAGAAGAGAAGGAAAAGAGGAGGAATTCTTGCAGAAGGAAAAAAATAGTCAACTGAAAAATACCTCCAAAGTCAAGAGCATTGAGTTCAGCTCCTAGGAATCTTGGATAATCTTGGCAAGAGCCATTTCAGTGGGGGTGCTGAAGAGGACAGCTGGATTGTGGGGTCTGGAAGACAAGAAAGCAGGGCAGATGCTCTACATTTTACAAAAATGCATAGCAGCATCCCCTGTTGTGCCCTTGGCCCCGCCCCATCCAGTCCTCTCCACGGAAATAGATTCTCAGTCCTAGAGCTTGCAATGAAGTGAATTATTTTAGCACCTTGTGTTCGCGTGAGGACTTTATAATAGTATTCACAACTTGACATGATGTGACTGCCAGCCTTTCCTCTTCCTTTAGCATCTTTTAAAATAATATATGGCTGATGAATATCACTTACTGACCAAAATGTATTTGAGGTGAGAGAGGCTCAGGAAGTCTTTATTTCTAAAAAAGTCGAGAGCGGATGCTGTGATCACCAGAAACACATCCTGAGGGGTCCTTGATTCGAGTTTGATATTGTGCTTGGGGCAGCATCTTCTGTCACCCACATGACAAAAAAAAAATGCCTTGATCTTTTTATAAACAGAACTTTTCCAAAGCAAAGGGGCAAAAATAACAAACACACACATGTACACACACCTGTGTGTGTGTAATTGTATAGGAAATCTGACGAGTACAAACCCAGCAGTTAGCAGTCAGTCACTCTGGGAAGAAGAGTCAGATCAGGGGAAGGATAAAGGTTGAGCTTCGCTTTTTAATTTATCTTCCTCTGCACTGTCTCTATTTTTCAGTGGGCATATATTCAGGATTTATTGTGCAATTCTTTAAAAGATGTCATGTCTCCTTATGTGAGAGACTGTCTTTTCTACACTTAGCCTCACACAAAATACTACATAAAGTTTATAATGCCCTGAGGTTTAAACATGATTTCTACTTGTTGACAAGTTGGTCTTAATTATGAGCCTGTTGGTGAAGGGAAATATGTGAGAGGCCAACCATGGAATAAAAATGTGTATAGATACTATGAGCAAAATTTGGGGCCCTTTTCGGCAGCCAGTGAGTGTACAACACTTTTCCAGAGTGTCATCCACTGCATTTCAATCACTGCAGGAGCTCAGTAGCAATGCAGAGTTCCAGGTCCCACACTTAATCTACCAAACAGGATTCTCTGAGGATGAGAGCCAGGAGTTTGCATTTTTTTAAGATTATTTTAAGGATGTGGGGTACAATTCAGGATTAGGTATATAAGCAGACATTGTAAGGGTAAAGTTTGGGCCTCCCTTTGGTCCCTACTTTGCCTGATTTGAGATCAGGTACCCTTATTAACATAATGTGCTCCACCACCCCGACAGTATCCCACTAATGCCAATCCCTTTCTTAGAGTATTATGGTAAATGTTCAGGGTCCACTTATGAGAGAAAAAATGTGATACTCACTTCTTTGTTTCTATGATAGATTACTGAGTACTATAGGCTCTAAATTCATCCAAGTTGCTGTGAAGTCCATATGAACTTCTATTTAAAGAGCACTGTTGGTGATTCTTACATATGACAACTCTTGAGGGTAACTGGCATTATAAAAGAGGACTTACTTTGGAATCTGGGGACCTGAGTTTTAGTTCTCACACTTACCATTTTATATGGCCTTGGACAGATTGTTTATTCTGTCAGAGATACTCCTTTCTAGAATTCTCTGAAGAAATTTTCCTTCAAATCAATCTTCTCATTAAAATGTTTATATTTATGCCCAATCCTACCAAGTAAAAGGAAGCTTTTAATGAAGTCGTGTTTATTGGAAATAAACCTAAGTTTCAAACTTTCTTCATCTTAGCTTATCAAACCCTCAGGCACTTATCACCTCAGGGAATTCCTGTGTAAAGGGTCATGGGTGTGAGTCATAGGGGGAATCCTTGTCAGTGTGGCAGAAACATGGCAGTCATGAAAGTGTCTCTTATCTCTTTCTAATTTGTAAATATTTAGATGTGCAGTGCCTGGGACATGGCTGGGGCAGGAGATGGGACTGGTGAGGGAGGCACAGTGGAAAACATAAACAAGTTCTCTTCTGTCACATCAAGGTCACTGAGATACCAAGTAGCTTTTTGTGTGGCTGTGGCACGTTACAGTCACCTTCTTTCTGTGTTTGGCACCTTGACAATGAGGACACACATGAACAGGCTGGCTTTGCTCCTGTTCTGGCATTTTGGACCAGATTCCCCATCTATTGAAAATCCAGCAATTAAGGTTCACTCTAATGTCTTAAAAAACTGGAAAATAGGATAGAGAGTCTCTCTTCTCCTGGTCTTGGTTCTGCTTCTAACCTAGAAAAGAACAAGTGAAGAAGGAGGATTTGCTGTATTTTTGGTATTTCAATATACAGAAATTCATGAGAATTCCTTTTTTTTTTTTGCACGTGATATAATTATATTCCCAGAAAGTCAGTCTAGTGAGAGAGACCAATATGTAAACCTATCATTTCAAAAAGTGAATAATTTGACAGATATATGAGTAGAACTCCATGAGAATTTTTACGTTTGTTTACAATTACAATTAAGCTCATAAAAATGTGGTTTCATTGTTATGTCTTTTACTGTACTGAATTCAGCATAGCCTGATATATCATAATCACATCCACACACACATACAAACAGTGCCCCGACATTTCCTAGTGGGATATAGGGTATTCAAATCCCAGTTGTATTTTGCAAGACATTGTATCCCTTTTCACCATGTTTTCTTTTCTTTTATAGCCCTAAACTATTGCCTTCTCTTTCTCCCTTTGTCCTTTCCTCCCTCTTTCTTTTTATCTCCTTCAAAAATTAGCATATCTAATACTATTAAGCCCCAAGAGTACTTTTCCATAGATTGCTGTGATTTAATGCGTGTGCAATAGGACAATATTTTAAAAAGTGAAACTATTTATGAATTCTATGATGAGGAAGATTGGGAGAAGCAGGATTCAGTTGTGAGTAGAGCAGATACTCTTTTTGTTTGGGAAAATCACCTTAACAGGAATATTGTTTATGAAATGGTAAAATCCCAAGCACAACTGATGAAAGAGGTATAACAAATAAAAAATTGCACTGTTGAAGAGTAAAAAAGACAGAGTTCATTGAGTAAGCAAACAATTCTGAGAGCTTGCTAACTGACTCTGCTTTCTCTGGATGGTGAATGATGGGGCTGGAGACAGGGTCACTAAGAGATGGTACGAGGGTACAACACTGGTATGCAGAGGTCTGGGCTTCAGCCTAGGGTCTGGGAGAAAGGGAGAGAGATGACAAGCAGGAAACTCCTCATGGAAGGCCTTGACACATGACCTTTAAGAGTACTAATAATCATTCTATGACAAAGATACCTGCACACGTATGTTTTTTGCAGCTCTATTCACAATAGCAAAAACATGGAACCAACCAGGTTGCCCATCGAAGCTCGACTGGATAAAAAAATGTGGTACATATACACAATGGAATATTATGCAGTCATTCAGT